>JAJLYH010000155.1:0-30078 GCA_030571675.1 Arxiozyma telluris
GGTTGGCAATCGCCACAACATTATCTCCCCACCTCCCCACCTCCCCATCTGGTTAGTACGAACGGCCTTGTGTCTCCGCCGTCTCCCTCCCTCTCTCTCTCTCTTTCTCTTTTTCTTATGCGGAAACTTTCCGTAAGTAGAAAAAACCAAAAAAACTGAAAAATAGAAAATAAAAAAGAAAAAAATTTTCGATGAGATGAAAATAGATGCACAGCTTGATAGAAATAGTTTTAATAATGCAGATGCTTACGTGCAGGTAAGTTCATATGTACATGCATACATACATATACTAAGCTATACAGTCGTGACTTGTTGACAATTCGATCAATCTAGTCTAATTAAGTAGACTTATCATTATCATTACTATCCTTTTTTTGCTTTTTATTTTTATTTTTATTTTTATTTTTTTTTTTTTTTTTTTGGGTTCCACTGCTTTGTTCAAAATAATTAAAATTATGGCTAAACAAGTATTATCGAACGAATTCGTATCAGATTCAGATTCAGAAGAAACATCCCATAACGAGTTTCGTGTGCCACCTTTCGAAGTCCCAAAGGATTATAAAAAATTGAAACACCTGAAAAATGTTCCTTTGATAAATAACAGTACCGATAAGGACCACGAATTGTGGTTGTTCAAAGTGCCTAAAAACTTGGACGTCTCCAAGGTTAAATCTTTGCCATTGGATGGAAATTCACAATTTCAAGTGGGCCAGAAGATGTTTAGAGTCGAATTGAATAATTCAGAGGCACAGAATAATTCTAATATGACGCTCTTGGCAGCAGATGAAAATAATAATAATAAAAATAAAAATGGCGTTTTGAAAGTATTGAACAAGAAAAATAAAGTGCTTAATTTTAATAAGATTTTTACAATAAATTATACAACAAGTATTCCAGACATTCAATTTGATAAAGTTAAAGTACCAAGAGAAAATGTGCCTAAAATTGAAGGGTTAAAAGTAAGACATTTCGCTACCGGTTATGACAACGACGAGGAAGAAGAAGAAGAAAAAAAAGTTATAAAACCAAAAAAAGAAGAAACACAACAAAAGAAACGTAAACATGATAAAGTTGATGATGATGATGATGATGATCATGATGTCAAATTGAAAGATGACATGAAGAAATCAAAAAAGGATAAAAAAGATAAAAAGAAAAAGAAGAAAGACAAGAAAGACAAGACACACATTAAATAATCTAGAAGAAGAAGATAAAAAAAATTTAAGAAAAAAAGAAAAACTGTTCTTATGAAAAAACTTTCATATATACACACATACATACATATCCTCTCTGTAATATTTATTTAAATAATAATAATAATTGGTATCCAAACTTTATATCCTTCTCCCTACTCATACACGATTCGAATAATCTTTTAAGATACCAGCCATATGTGTATTAGTAATCTTCCCTCTTCTTTGCTTCTTCTTTTTAACTTCCACGTTGGATGTCTGTCTTTTAACATTCGCTGGATCAACACTGGCTGGTTTCAAACCCAAATCTTGTAATTTTCTTGGTAATTCCGAGAATTGTGGCAACTGAACGTTCTCCCACATCTTAATAAATTCATCATCTATACGATGCAAATCACCTCCGTAATTGTACCAAACATATCTCGGTGTTCTGTCCTTTTTGGTTCTTAACACTAGAATCTTCGATTCATCCTCTAGTTGATTGATCGTCTCGTCACACTGTGGCCACCCATCCTTCAGTTCTTTACACGATATCCCCTTGAATGTTACTTGTGATTTTAATAACTTCAATAACTCACTTGCCGAATGAACATCGTATGTGGATATATATTTAAATGAATTCTTGGTACTATCATACTGTATCTTTTCCAATTTCTTTAAAAGATCAATGACTTTATCATTTGGACCTAAAGACAAATAGTCCATTAATTCGTTCATGGGAACTGGTTTACCCTTCTTTTGTATATATTCTGTAGCCCATAGCAGCTTGGAAGAATCGTGACTCTTTGATATACTAGTTTGTGAAGATTGTAACGCAACCGCAGCAAGCGAGCCTGGACGTACCGCTTTGGATGGAGAATCGTCGTCAAATATATCGTCCGCATCGGATATCACTTCTACCTCTGGGGTCTTTGTGCCTTCCTTAATTATCTGTATATCGTCATCGTCATCGTCCAAATTATTCACATTCGGTTTAATGGTGGAACCTTCCTTAGCTTCTTTTTTAATATCAAATGATACCTCCCTTTTAATCTTTTTTCTCTTAATGGGAGACCCACCATTGCTCAGAATACCCGAACGTCTTAGAGGAACAGAGTTAACTTTATTTTTAAATGCATTCAGATTTGTTAATAATGAATCATTAGCTTTATTATCTGTATTATTAGCACTATCACTGTTTGGTTGATTTACCCCACTCATTGCAGTATATTATGTATATGTATATATTAATTGTTTGTGTCAATAGTTAATACGAAAATGAAAAAAAAAATTGGTATTAAAAATGGAAATTAATAACTGAAATAACAGATTAGCAGATTTGTTCAGATTCTTATATTACTCGTCCGAGCGTAACTACGCTATCTCAGCAGAACTTCTCCACTCTATTTGGTTCCCTCTAGTTTTCTTCTATATCTTTGCAAACTTTCAATATCGTCATATATCAAACTTAGTAACTTTTATGGTGTGTTTTCTTTCTTGCCCAAATTATATTTTCTTTTTTTTTTTTGTCCTTTCAATGTCAAAATCAAAAAATCAAAATCCGGAAAAAAAAAATAAAAAACTCACAAAAAATTTGAATCTCAGTAATCTTATTCACCTATTTAAAATACACACACACATGTATTTATCTCTTTAACTCTCTAACGACAAGGGGTTCAGAACAAATAAGGTATACTATAGGCACATACGAGGTCTCTCTCTTCCTCCCTCCCTAATATTTTTTCCTAATTACTACAATTCTTTCATGAATTTTTTTCCACTCCCGTATCGCCACCATCTTCGTAAACAACTTAATGTATCTAATGGAATATTTTGTGAACTTAAAGGTGAACAAATACACCTCTGACCTATTATCATATTATATGCTGTCGGACATGTCAAATATGGTGGATGATAATAACCAATCTCGTCGAAATGGATAATTTCATCCTTATTCAATAATAACGATACTGCAATCGAATGTATAGGCGCATCACCCCATCTTTCATAGTAGAACCCACCTTTCGAATCTAGATGATTGAAAAAATTTAAATAGGAATCACTTCTGAAAAAATTTAAATCACCAATCTCAAAATTGGACCAAAAATGACATAGATTATAGTCATCTGAAGATACATATATTGATTTATCATTCCCCACTATATCGTCGCCTACTATAAAATCGTAAGAATTTTGTGAAAAATCAATAGTAGCACCATCGTCAATATTGATATATTCTTCTACTGATTCCCACAGAGTAGGTATCGTTGTTTCATATTCACGTAAACTTATCACAAAACCATATTTCTTATTCTTCTGTCTCATTAATTTAAATGGATCATACGGGAAATCACAAAAATATTCCACATCAGGTTCCACTCGGAAATAATAATCATAGTTTAATAGAATTTTTTGCCTGAAAAAATAACCTGAATTAAAATGACACATGTTTCTATACGATTTAGATTGTCCATACAGTATTCCGGAGCTTGACATTATATCGATCCTTTTCTCAAACAACTCGCGATCAATATGAGCGGGACAATTCCAATCCTCGGATGGTATTAAGATATGATATGCATTACCACTAGCCATTACAGTCGTAGCTTCAATAAATTGTTCTGTAAACGGCACATCATTCATAAACACCCAATCGTAGTGATAATTTTTATTAAACCTATCTTCTAAGGATCTCATTGATTTTAACGCTTCCGGTAATTCCGAATTCCTGACCAACATCAGTAGAGTAGCATTCTCTCTTTGTAAAGAATTGTTTTTTTGGAGTTGTTCTTGTCCTGCCAATTTATACTCGTTCAACCAATTTTCATTATAAGTGAAAGACGAAAATTTAGACCCGTTCAATAAATAGTATCTACTTGTTAAAACATATTTATTTGTTATTAAATTCGATAATTGCTTATATTTAGAACTTTGCGAGTTAGAGAATATTGCATCATTTCCTTGTAAGAGAAGACCCACGCTCATAACTATCGATATGATCCCTAGATATAATAAAATTCTAGACATTTTACTGGAATGAAAGTATCTGAATGTATTATTTAGTGGAGTCGTGTAATAAAACCTTGCCATCTTCAAAGCAACATAAATAATGAATCAAAGCAAACCGAATGGACATAGAAGGAAACAAAAAAGATGAAAAAAAAAATCATAAAAATAGAGTTAAACGTAGAGAGTACAACAAAAATATCAAAAAAGGAAAAATGTGAAGTTAACCTAGACTTTATATTTACCAAATATCATTTGTTCCCTCACAGGAGTTAACTCTAAATAAGTGAAAACTCCTGATAAAAAAACAGAAGATACAGAAAAAACGTAGATAGAAGAAAAGACACTTTTTTCCTCTGACAACTCTCCCTTTCATAGTAACAGCCCCAATTTCCAAAAGATTATATGATCATACATGACTAACCACCTCTAAAGATGACTGGGTATCTGTATGCTAATATCATTATCCTCATTATAATCTTTACGAAGTAAGAACAGAACAGTTTTACAATTTCTCTTTCATTCAGATCTTGAAAAGTCTACTTTTATCATCCTTTTCCAAAAGGGGAAATCTCATCTTTTTCCCTTACTAGGAAATTATGATGTTCTATTTGTCACCATTCAATGATAGCCATTCCCGAACAACACAAGATCAAATACTATGGCCTACATGACTGACAATAACGTATATTGTAAGGTAAGTATACGATCCACTTAGAAACAATCAGTCAGTATCAAATTTGAATGATGCAGATGTAATGTTTAAATAAATAGTGTATTTAAAATTTTGTTACAAAATCATTCAAAACTCTGTTACTATATATTTCTATGAAAATAAAAATACTCTCTTGGAAACTAATTTAAACAAATACACTATGTTTGCTTCAATCTACTGAATAATGGTACATGTGCAAATGATTTCTCTGGTTTAGAATTAAAGTTTAAAATTTTTTAATTCTTCTCCATAGTTTGGCTTATTATTCCTATTGTCATTTTTACCGTTATATAGAGGCAAACTAATACTATTAGCAGTTTTAACAAAAATACTTGCAATATTACCTTTAATTATACCTCCTTGTGGTTTTTTTGTAGGATCAGTTAAAAATTGAACAATATCTATAACATTGTTCAACATTTCATCGATACTATGCTTATTTATATCACCGATTCGAATGGTCAAACAGTTATCCTCATTAGGTAAATAATATGCATTCTTGGCAATACTTTTCAACTGTGCTCTAATGTATTTAGTATCGCATTCTTCGTTCAATTTTTCCCCTCTAACTTTAATCTGTCTGGACATCTTAATAACAAACGGTATTTTTTTAGTAGTAGAAAAAAATGTACTACCCAAAATCTTTGGCAAAAGATGATGCACCCTATAATCTGCCACCACCAGATCAAATTCTCTATATAGTATGTTTAGTTTACTGCCCCTAAATCTACGTTTCAAATTTTTTACTGAAATAATTTCCTTAATTAAGTCTTTAATTGAATCATCATTATTAATAGCTTCACGGTATCTACTAGAAGGGTCTTTTGTGATCAGAAGAATTCTAAGATTTTTAGGATGATTTAATTTACATTGTGTTAATGGGATAATACGTGGAACGTAATCTTTTGTAACTGCCATTTTTTTTTCCCCTGTATTTATAATCATTTGGATCTCTGTATTATTTTGTAATTTTTCATTTTTAGAACATTCTTGTATTAATGCTTCTAACGCTTTTTTTGAAAGATCCTTGTTACTCAATTTTAAACTAGACATATGTTTTTATTGTTGAATATCCCTAGACAGATTAAAAAACAACGCTTTGATTATCTGGTTATATGCAAGGGTGATGTGCTTATATTATATAGTAATTTACTTGTGAATAATCTTTGTTTAAATCGTTAAGTGTAGTTTTTTTTTTCAACCCATCGATGAACTTTTTTCTTTCTTTTCTCTCTATTTTTTTTTCTATGCCCTTCACTTAAAAATAACGAAACACCAACACAATTTTAATGACTAATTAATGTAAGACTAACATTTAAGTACGGATCATACAGATAAATGTCGAATCCATTGTCTCACAAAGGTATTAAAAAACCATGAAAATGGCACAATGTTTTAAAATATTTATTTTTATTTGAAATTTTTATTATTTGGATTCTAATATACGATAATATATATTACCTAAAAAAAATTATAAAACAGTTAACAATTAAGAAAGAAAATAAAATAAAGTATCATATACAAAAAAAAATACAATCTCTCTTCCTCTCTTTGTAAATAAACAAATTTACCTTTTCAATTTCTAATGTTTAAATAGCTTATTCGAATAAAGTACCAATGTCAGATGGTAATTCTTCAATTTGAGTAGAGTAGAATCTTTCCAATTCTCTCATAACACCAACATCTTCATTAACAACAAAGTTGATGGCAACACCCTTTCTACCGAAACGACCACCTCTACCAATTCTGTGAATATAGTTTTCTTTGTTGGTTGGTAAATCGTAGTTGATGACTAAAGAAACTTGTTGGACATCAATACCTCTAGCTAATAAATCGGTAGAGATTAAGATTCTAGAAGAACCACTTCTGAATTCCTTCATGATGGTGTCTCTTTCTTGTTGTGGCAAGTCAGAGTAAATAGCGGAAACAGTGAAGTTATCAGCAGTTAATCTAGCAGTTAATTCTTCGACCTTTCTTCTGGTGTTACAGAAGATAACGGCTTGAGTGACAGCAATAGATTCGTATAAATCAGTCAAACATTCGTATTTATATTGTTCTTCTTCGACGTTGACGTAGAATTGCTTAATACCTTCTAAGGTTAATTCATCCTTCTTAACCAAGATTCTAACTGGGTCCCTCATGAATTTGGTAGTAACTTCTAAGACATCTCTTGGCATAGTGGCAGATAATAAAACAACTTGGGTAGTTGGTGGTAATAAAGTGAAAATTTGGTAAATTTGTTCTTTGAAACCAGAAGATAACATTTCATCAGCTTCATCTAAGATGAACATCTTAATCTTGTCAGTTCTAAATTTACGTCTTTGGATATTGTCAAAAACTCTACCTGGAGTACCAACAACAATTTGGGCATCCTTTAAACCTTCGGCATCTTCAGCAAAGGAAGTACCACCAATACAGGCGTGAACTTTAATGTTCATATGGAAAGACAAAGCCATAACAACCTTTTGAATTTGTAAAGCTAATTCTCTGGTTGGAGCTAACATTAAAGCTTGTGGAGACTTGATAGAAGCGTCAATTCTTTGTAAGGCAGCGATGGAGAAAGTACCGGTCTTACCAGTACCAGATTGAGCTTGAGCTAAAACATCATGGCCTTCAATAATTGGCATGATGGCACGTTGTTGAATAGCAGATGGTTCTTCAAAACCATAACCGTAGATACCTCTTAATAAGGCTGGGTCTAAGTTCATATGATCGAAATCATAGACAACCTTGTCGTAGTTGGTGTCAATTTGGTTTTCTTCAACTTCAGTAATACCTTCAGCAGACATCTTTCTAATCTTTTAAGCTCTGGGTCTCTAAAGATTTTCTATAAACAGAGTAATTTACGAAGAGATAAGAACAAGTTAATATTAGCATACAAAACCAAGAAGAAAGCTTTTGCTAAAAAAGAGAAGGGTTTAGTAGAACCGTTCTTAACAAAAAAAGAATAAAGAGAGTTGGTAATAACTAAAACAAGCATAAAACGAAGAATGTTTATAGGTCCAAATGGTTAAGTTACAAGAGTGATGTCTAAAGTTGCAAGGACTGTTCAAAATTCTCTTGCAAACTAAAAAATAAATAATTAAAAAAGAAAAAAAAAAAAGCAAAAAACGCAGCGTTGAAAAATTTTTTCAAGGACACAGGAAACAAAACAAAAATAATGAGAAAGGAATTCCGTCTTAAGTGACCTGGAAATTTCCTAAAATGATCGGTTTCGAAAAATCTGTGGGTTCCTCTCCACATTAGGAAATTATTACCTAAATGAGAAATTACATGTTTTTGAAACTATTCAGTAATACTTTAACCATATTGAGAAATTAACAACTAATTATGTCTATTCAACATTTATCATATAAAATGAGTGGCAATGTGCTGTCCGGCAACGGCATCACCGTCATTCTCATAAAATAGATATATATATATATATACATAGTTCTGGTTAAGTAACTATTTTTTATTCAAGGACTTAATAGGACACCTCAATTTAGTCGGTTCCTACTAGATGGCACTTGAACTAAAAACAACTCTCTTTTTGGATCCCTTAGATTGTTCTTTTTCATCATCACTTACAGTACCGATATCAATATAATCTTGTAACCCAAAATCGATATTTGCTGTGAGTTCTTCTAATTTTTCGCGTACAGTCTTTGCTTTTTCTTTTTTTCTATCTGCTTGTTGTGCCCTAAACGCAGTTTCCTCCAATTCCTCCTCTTCCTCTTCATACTCATAAACATCGGAGTCTTCCTCAATAGTGCCTGCCTCGTCACTTGATGCAATAGAATGTTCTAATGTTGACGTACCTTCTGAAACCTCCACATCGGAATTAGTTTTCTGGTTACTTTCAAGTTTATTGGGTTTTATCTCCTTTGTTTCATATGCAAAAATATCACCTGGAAAAACTCTTTCAACTCTTTGTAGATAATTTGTATTTTCCCAATCAAATTTATAGTTTGGAACTGGTTTTACAACTTGTTCCTCGTGTTCATGTGGTTTTTCATTTTCTGGAGAAGACTTGTCATCTTGATGTTCCTTCCCCTCATCATTTACATAATCAGAAATATCTTGTATATCTACAATACGCTTTTGTTGGAAGGTAGTATCTCCATGATCCTCGTTCTTTAGTGATACATCTTTATGCTGCGGTTCTTCATCGAATGACTTTTCCTCGTAAGGTGGTTCAGAATGCAATGTTAAGTGTTCAATGGCAGCTTCCTGTTCTAACTGTGATTCATGAACATTTTCTTTTTCAATAAAAGTAGTAAGCCATTCCTTGAAATCTAACGGCAATTGTACAGGGGTTGGGGGCTTTTCTTCAAATTCATTTAAATGGTGTTCTTCTTCATAATTTCTCTCCTCCATTTTCTCAATAGCTTCAGGACACACATACAGCTCTAGGTTCTGATATTCATCATTACATGTTTCTTCCTCATAGCATTGAGAAACACCTGGATAATTAGATTGTTCTCCATGATAATGGTTTTCTTCATGTTGCTGGCTCCATTCTCTATTATTGTTTTCTTCTTGGTGAAATTGGTCATCCTCTAGCTGACGTGGTGCATGACCATAAGTAATCTGATTTAAATGAGCAAATTCATCGTAAATCACGTGCCATAAATTAGAAAATTCATTTGAAACAAAATCCTTCATGGTCCAAGCTTTCCAAGGTTTTGCCTTTCCGATGAAATGAATCAATTTAATTTGATCCTTAAAATATTGCATGGCAGGAGTACATTGATACCCATCATTTGGAGTAGTCACATTATATAAGAAAGGCAATCTGAACCAAGCATTCATTTGTGTCATACCACAGTTAGGATTAAAAAATTGATTCAAAATACCTTGGTCAGCCCCATCGATTGATATTTCTCGCAAAACAAAATCTTGTAAATTGTCTGCTATCTCACGATCAGGGACAATTGTCATAACACCACTATTGAACAAGTCAGGCCAACCAATGTCTGGAGCAGCACCAACCTGATGTTTAGTTTGATCAGCAGTCAATTCAAATACATCAAATAAAGTGTCATTCAAAGGCAATGTATCTGCATCTAAATACAAAATTTGAGCGAACTCTGTATGCTCCCATAATCTTGCCTTAATTAGTGCAAAGGATAACTCCGGTCTTTGCAACAGCTGTAAATTGTGTTTATTAGTCTCTTCAGCAAAATTTTGACTTCTCAATGGATCGACTTGAATAATTTGAGCAAACAGGTGTTGCAAAATATTTCTCGATAAATCTGTCAGAGCATCATTGTATATTTCTGGTGTCACAAAAAGAACAGTTTTCACATTTGCAAGCGAAGCCTTTCCTGACAGCAATTTATTTAGTTGTGTGATTAGAGTAAACACACCAGGTAAATAGTCTGGTGAATACAATAATGTAGCAATAGCTACAGATCCTTGTTTCATGGCAGGTATTCAAAAATATATGTAATCCTGCAATTATGGTATCTTTTAGAACCCCGAAGTTTTTCCCCTTTGTCAAGCACGATATTTACAATATATTACTAGATAACAGTTTTTAATATATTGAAAATTAACACAGTAGAACAAGAGATAGTAGTAAATACTTTACGTGAACACAATCTAATTTTATATGTAAGTCAACTGTAAACAGTTTAGTCCTTAAAAAATAATATTTTTTTTTTAAATTTGTTTATAGTTTTCCCCCTAGCGGTTTGTTGCCAAATAAAATCAAATTTCCGGATTATTGTCTATAATAAATTGTTTGTTGACATTTCTGAAAACAAAAACAAAAACAAAAATAAAAAATAAAACAAAATAAAAGACAAAGTGCGCAAACAATACCAGATAATAAAACGTATTGTATTTCCTCGAGAGGGAACACAAAAGTGCACAGAACAGAAAACAATATAAGAAACAGAAGGAATTATATTATAAACGGAGAGAGTAATATGATAATATTCTATGAAATTGTGTGGAATGACATATGTAAAAGTAGAGTCTGAAGAAATCCTTATCGATTGGAAACTAGAGGAGGTTCGAAAAAGGCTTGAACCTGTGTCTCACAAGAGTCTATCTATATTTTTTATGATTTTAAATAATATATAATTTCACGTTGAAACAACATGAGAAAACTTCTTAATTTTACTTACAGATAAATGTGGTCAATGTTTTTTATTATTTTTTTCTTTTTTAAAAAAAATAGAATAGGTAAGTCATTAACCAGGGACTCTAAATGGTCGTATTGAAAAATATGAAAATAATATTAACGTAACTATTATGCCCACAGTTCTACAGTACTGGATGTATATCAATTAATATTAGGATAGTGAAAGCAAGATAATATAGATAATTACTTTTTTTGCTCTTCTTTTTTTTTTTATGTTTTTCTTTCGATTAACACAGAAAAACAAAGTTGAGAAAAATGACAAAAATAACCCCACCCCGTTGCCCCACAGTGTATTTCCTTTTTTGGTAAGTTTTTCAGGGACATCTTCATTGATATCTAATTCTTTTTTTATTTTTGTTATTTTGTAAATCTTATATAGTATAATAGTGATACATTCATACATATAAATATTCTTGTATTCTTTAGCGGAATTATTTTGGTACTTTTGCAAACATATTTCTAACAATAATAAACATCCTTTTTATTTTTTTTTCGCTACCTTTGTCGTAATCTGAAATATCCTTTAATGTAGAATACACAAATGTTTTATACAAAAAAATAACTGAAATAGAAAAAAAACCAGATATTTTGGTCATACTGATAGAGACAATTTTCTATTAACAAATCTAATATCTACATCTAAAGTTCTTGTATTTATAGAAAAGGAGAAATATCCAGACAACTTTACTCCATATTAAATAGCTTTAACTACTGTATCATGTTCTTAACAGTGAGAGTGTCTATAACAAGCACTTTTTTTTCCATCCCATCTATGATTATATGTGGTGTAAGGAGTTCTGGAAACAGTCCTTCAAAAAATAGTATCTAAAAAAATTGGCAAATGTTTCTTCTAATATTAATGTATCTCGCGGATAGGTGTTAACAAAAGTTAGTAATCCAAATTTTACATTTCTCTACTTACATTATAAGTAAATACACCATTAAACCTCTGATACAATAAAGTTTTTAAAAATCCCAAAAAATTTACACCTGACAATATCAAATATCATAAAACTTGATAAAATATTTATAGAAGACAATGTATACTCTCTTTTATCACACTTACCCACTTGCTTTTTTTATATAACGCTAATATACACAACATACATACAAAGTTTCACTACACTCTAGATAAAACAGCAACACTCTCAACATGATGTGTTTGTGGGAAAAAATCAAAACCTCTCAAACTTTCAAACTTGTAATCCTTCCCATTCTTAGTATCATTTAAGAAATATTCCAAATCTCTAGCTTGGGAGTGAACATTACATGAAATGTACACAATTCTTGCTGGATAATAATCAGATAACTGTTTCAAAAACACTTCGTCACAACCTTTCCTTGGTGGATCTAAAATAACAGATGTTCTCTCATTTGGAGTATCTATGGATTCGAATAATTTTTCTGCCTTACCAACAATAAATTTACAATTTTCAATACCATTAGATTTGGCATTCCTTTCAGCAAAAGAAACCGAATCAGCAGATATTTCTACACCAATCACTTTGCTCACACCTTTGGAACTACATATACTGAATAAACCTGAACCACAATAGGCATCAACTAAATAATTAGGATCTTCTGGTTTAGAATTTGGAATTTGTAAATTTTCTCTTACGTATTTTGTAACAATAGGTAAAATTGAATTATTATTCTGGAAAAATTCACCAGCACTAAATTCAAATGTATATCCATCAATATATTCAGTCACAATTTGCCTTGTGTTTGTAACACAAGTCTTGGCTAATTTAACATTATGTTCTGCGTCATTAATTTCAATATAACTGACTTTTCCCTCTGCATCAGTCGATCCTTCACCTAATTGTTCCTCAGTTGGTTTACTTGGGTCTAAAATAATAGTGTTCTCTCTTAATAAAATTGTTGCACCCTTCTTGTACTTGGTAAATTCTTTTTCAAAACGTCTTCTTTCATTAGCCAAACCAATATTTAAAATATCTGTTGCCAATTTACATTCTTCAATATCCAAGATTGGACCATTTCCACCAACATCTAAAGTATCCTTTCTCCACTTAGGTCTCCCTTTTTGACCAAAACCCAAAGGAGGTCTCACTTGTAATTGACTCACTTTCTTAGGCATATCAAAATGTGGTGTGATTTTGGTTCTATAATGGTATTGTAAAGGTGAAGCTACTGTAAGGCCTACTTTTGGGACAATATTATTAGCTATCAATCTTGGTGCAAAATATTTATACGCATTAGCAACAGTAACACGTTTTAAAGATAATTGATCCTCATATGTTAAAAATTCATATTGATCACCACTAGATTTCCCAAAATATTTATCCTTAATTAATTCATCTCTTCTCATTGGTGACTTGGAGATAACATCCAAAAGATCACTTTCAACATAGTGTGGATGTGTTTTATACACTTTAATCTTGACTATGTCATCTGGTAGTCCGAACGGAATAAGAGCAACTTGTTTCTTTTTATCTTCAAATGGATGGTCAATGAGGGCAAGACCATCACCACTTGAAGTCAATTTAAGAACTCTAACACCAGATACTTCACGATGATACTTACTTTTAATTTCATCTGTCTTATCATTTAAAATGGCTTTCATATCATTTTCGACTTCCTCACGAGTTAATGAATTTGCTCTCAACAAATCATCAATTTCAAATTGTAACACACCTAAGGGAGAAGTTGCATCCACTTTTTTAGCCTTGTATTTTTTTAACTTTTGCTTCTTTACCCTTTGAATATTCGACTCCACTTGTGAAGGTAATGATCTCTTGGTAGAAGGAGCAACATCATGGGATTTCACTTCTTCCGGCATCCTGTAAAGCCACCGATTAGAAACCAACAGGGATCTTCTACTGAATAAACTTAGTAGGATTGGTTTATTGATTATTACTCGTGACATTACATAGGTCAAATGTATATATACAATTGTAAATTTTAGTATCACCTCAAAGAATTTTGAAAGCTTTTGGTGCCTTTATTTTAAACTCTTCACGTATCATAAAAATTTTTCAGACATTTCTTTTTTTTTTTTTACTTTTCATACTAAAAAATAACTTAAGAATATTTGACGTATATTTTTCTCTTTATCTATGGTAAACGGAAAAAGGCTATTGAAGGAGAGTGAAGCTAATCGCTAACAATCTTGCACTGATACACCAAAACATATATTGATGTGTATTTGTCTCAAGTGGTTTCATGAAAATAACTTCGAATAAAGTTTTACCAATTTTTCAATACTATCGTAAGAGAAAAATATGAATAATTGAAATTTTGATTAGGTAAATCTAGAGGTACATTACCAGCATAATAGCTCAATAGTATATTACTGCATTTCTAGTCGAGAAGTCCGAGGAGATCGTTTATACCTTTTTTAATATGATTTTTATAGTGGCTTTGATCTGTAGCTTTAATTATTTTAAAGTAATATCTGATAATAGGTCCAAAGCTCAGGAATCATATCTACTCATTAATTTTGAAACTATCTAATTTTTCAACATCAACTTCATCTTCATTTATTTATTTTTTTTTTAATTTCAGTCCAATTAGAGTAATATGTAAATTACTTTCTAAAGTTTCTCTCCAATTAAGAAGAAGTCCCATCTATGGCAGAGAGATACTTCGTTATACCATGAGTAATAAAAACAAACCAGATAACGTTACCATTAACGCACAGCAACATCCTCTTGTCATTATAACCCCTTTAGGTAATAGACTTGGATGTACTGTTTCAAAAGAATTTCCTCTAAATAATATCAACTTTGTTGTATACTTGGATAACGATAGTGAAATTCTGTACGAATAAACTCTGCCTAATTCATGACAATATATCCTGTTTTTATATTTTATACTCCAGATGCTATGTAATGTAGCTCAATAGTATTAAGAAATGGTTAAACAATGCTATGGAGTCTTGGTTGACCCTAGCATGGTAGTTTATTGACATACTTTACAGGTATTAACTTATCATATGTATACGAGATATTCTACACCTAGAGTCATACTGTTGTAGACCCTACCTTTTAAAATATAAGTTATAGAAACAATTCTTGTAAGGCACCTAACCTGCGAAAATCATTGAACTCGTAGGAATAATTTCAGTTGTATCAAGGCAACACACCACATCCTCTTATTTTGAAATCATCAAAATAAACTCAATAGACTATGTAAGTATATTCTTAAGTAGTTTTAAAATATTTAATTGTAACACAAAATGAGAAAGAAAGAAACATTTACAAGCAAAAACCAAGAAAGTAATACATACGTCGTGTGCAGTTCTACCTAAACTTTATAATTCCAATTATAATAACAGCATCAATCTAATTGGTATTTCAAAAAATGCGGGGCAAACAACAGCCGCAATTTTTCGAAAAGTTAGTGCTTATGCGACCACCTAAAAATTAATTATATTCTTACCAAGTCTCTATTTTGAAGGTTTTATTTCCCAAATTTATCTGACAAAGAGTAACAGGCTTTTTTTTGTAATTACTTAAAAAAGTAGTTGATTGAGTTTTAAAAGTATCTTTAATAAACATTATGACCACTTTTGATAAGTCTTTTGTATGCTTTAATTGCATTTCTATCTTTCTTTCTGCTCTTTTCCATTGACGATAAAAGATATTTTAGGATCTGTGTACTTCCATCCCGCATTTATATTATTTTATTTTGAAAAATAAAAGTGTTAGAATATCCTTTATTAACTTTCATGTAAATAAAAAAAAAGATTAACATAATAAAAATATACGTCTTTCTACAACAAGAGACTTTTCGTATATTTTATTAAAATCTTGTAATGAGGAGATAATAATAAACAAAATACTGTATTTGTTAATCCAATCCTTGTCCCACCTAATATCATAATAATAATGTATAACAATGAGGTTATAAAAGACTTTGAAAATCAATTAGTTCAGCATTGTATCAATGTGATACGGCTTATAAGTGATGATATAATAATGGAAAATAGATCTCATGATATTTTCCTTCAAGAAAACAAAGAACTTTTTAATAAGTTCCTCTTTGACAATGACACTGATCCAATTCTTTGTATAGGTTTAGATAGCATCACTGCAAAGATAATAATAGACAATCACATTTCAGAAAAATTTTTTACCAATGAAGTTTCTGTCTCTTTTAATCTGTTAAACCCAATTATTTTACTTTTAAAAACTCAAAATATACTGAATTTGGAACAAAGTTTAAAATCTCAATTAGAAATACTGATAATTCCAAAAGGTATAGATACAGATACTATAAGCAGTCTTCTATCAAAAGGGATTAGTTCTCTTTTAGATTATTTTACAAATAAATCTCAAATAGACAACATATCTCAAGTGTACATAGAAAATACAAAACAAAAAATACTTGAAATATCTAACCGCTTTCATAATATTAATGCGACTATAGAACCACTCAAAATTTCAGAATCGTTAGATAATTCAATTAAAAATGCGATTTCTAAAGGTGCAACAGTAGAAACTTATCAAAACTACATTAATGACAGTTTATTGACTGATTCAGCATTTCTGAATACTTTATTAAACTCATTAAATCAATGGATACGGCACTGTCAATTTTTGAAATCCTATGAACCACCATCAGCAAACAATTTGACTAATGAAATTGAAGAATGGGTAAAATATAAAAATATATTAACTATAACTTGCAATGAATTGGATTCTATCAGTTGCAAAATTATAATAGATATCTTAGTCAAAGGAAAACGTTTAAGATTGAATGATCCAATTTTAACTGACTGGGATATACAATCTAGATTACAAACTGTATCAAAAATTTTAGAATTTTTAATGAACTTAGAAATAGATGACCTTAAATCAGTTAAGACCGCAGAACAATTATCAACTTGCTTAATAAAGTTATCATCATCTCTACGAAGATTTCGTTTCTCAGATTATCCAGTAACCCGTTTTGTGACTTTTATGGACATGTTGACTAACGTCATATTCGAAAATCTATTCATAATTAGTCCTAATATATTTGTAATTTCATTACAACAATTTACAGAAATCCAGGAATGCTTTTTAGATATATGCTCACAGTGGGATACAATATCCAGAGAAATCATCCAGCAGATTAGAGAGAAGATAAGAAAAGCGAACTTGGAATTATCCATTCCTATTGAATTTAATCATATAACTAAAACGTTAAGAACAAGGTTGGACACAATAAAAGATATTAAAGTTCAGGAAAGTTCTGTTTCAGAAGCGTTTGCAAATGTTTATAAAGAGGACTCAGAACTCGTTAACTGGATATATTTACCCATAAAATCTCTAAATAATAATGATTTCTTCATGGAGTCTAAGATAACATCATCAACAAAAGAATTCACTGAAAGGCTATTTCAAGCAGAAACAAAGTTAATTGAAAAATTTGATGATTCTATAGCAAATGCAGCTTCTGATAAGCTTTTTGATGAAGTCATGAAGTATAAGCCATTACTTACCTATTTTCCATCCTTAAAAATAAGATTACAAGATGCAGAACATTTAATATTAAGCTCAGTGAAATCAAGTATTACTTTTTTAAAGGGCCAACTAGTATATAACAAGGAAATGATACAATCTCTTCAATATCTAGGACTACCCGAGCTATCCTCGTTACTTTCTCAAAATATTTCTTTCAATAATAAAATAAATTCTATCACGTCTAATATGGAATCTTTGCTAGGTCCAAGTTGGAGATACCTACCTGAAAGCACTACCATTGCTAACGATTGTGAGTATATACAGCGTGAAACCGATATCAATAAACTTCTCAATACTTGGTTTACTAATCTACCTGGGTATCATGATGATTTAAAGACTACACTTGTTTTAAAAATTTATGAAGAAAGTAGGAAAGGTAAATCACAGTTACAGTTGAAGGTTAATTTTAACTTTGAGTTAATAGACTATTATAAAGGTCTCAAGAGTTTTTTATACTATAATTTTCAGATTCCAACGGAAACAGTACACAAATTTCTTGAAGTGAACACTGCTTCATCCCTTGCAATCCACGTTAGGGAGACACTTCAAAACTTCTTTTATATTCTTAAACGATTATCCAATTTTAAGTATTTGGTATCTCTGCTTCAAAAAAATATTGATTCAATATGGTTAATTCTCAAAAGAGGTCTTTCAATTTCTTGGCGTGATATGACCATGATAGTATACAATAACAGTTATGATATGGACTTTATTTCAAGTCTTGACGAAGCTGTATTACAACTTAATGATAGGTATCATGAACTAGTCCAAACTGAATCTATTATAATTCAATCCTTTGAAAACTTCCAAAATGGTGTGAATATTATCGAAGATTTTACTTCTTTACGTGATAGATTGCAAGATATCTTAAATCAGTTACGTGAAGAAGATTGGAGTAATATAGAAAGTTTTGTAGATTTATTAAATCTGCATCTATTTAAAGTTCTAATTGAAAGAATGGCTGAACATTTTGCATTAAATTTCTTTGAAATTCAAAATATTATAATATATCCAGATAATGGGAAAATATCTTTCAAACCATTAATAAACGATATTAAAAGCTTATGGTTCCAAAAAATAGAAAAGCTTATATCCAATTGCACAACAACTCCAATACTTTCCTGTAGCAATAATAGTACAAAAATATACTTCAAGAAAAAACAGATTATAGAAGCACTGATGACTGACCTATCCACTGTTTACAGCACCATTGACCAGCATTGCATAGCTGGTGAAAAATATTTTGCAGAGTGGAAGAGTTATGAATTTCTATCGGATATAAATGAATATTACTTTCAAGAATACCTGTCTACCAGTTTCGAAGAATCTGTAAAAGTTTTGAAAATATTCCACAAGAAGTTAAAAGAATTTGATAATATAATACTGGAAAGTAATAGTATGGGTGTTTTTAAAATCAACTCTGACAGAATGTATCAAAGTGTTTTAAATAAATTAAACTATTGGATATATTTTACTATCGAAAAGATACTCCCAATTTATGATACGAATGTTAAAAATTTAAGGGATTCCATTGTTAAGCAAATAGATGAACTTGCAGCAATATCTATTGATCAATCTTCTATCCAGACAATATTGAAATTTGTTGAGATTACTGATAGAAATATACATTTGCGAGAAACATGGAAAACAGAAATTGAAGAACTCCTTTCTATAGAACAAATATTCAAAACATATAAAGTGAAATTTCCCAAAAAACACATATTTCTTAATCAAGTGGAGTTTGATATTAATACTGTTGACCAGCTTGTGGAAAAACACCAAAAATATCTGAAGGAACACCGTGGTACTATCTCCGAACTTTTAAATATCCAATTTAATAATGTGTCTAAGAATTTAATAGAGTTAGAGAGGAGTTGGGAAGACTTTAAATTAAATATGATTTCAGAAGAATTAAATTTGATAATCACTGTTCTTGATTCCACTGAAATTGAGCTATGTAAAACAGTTGAAAATCGTAATCTTATACTTAAAACAGCAAATGCAGTCTCCTGCCCTATATCCTGTGTTGATAACACAGAGGGTATTATATCTGAAATTAACAAGTATATAGAAACTTGGAAGAAAGTGTCTATGATAAATGAATCACTTAATGAATACCTACAAACATTATGGAAAAAGTGTTCTATCTCAGATATATTAACATTTTGTACCAAGAGTGTAGAAGAACTAAACAATTTATCATCCATTATTATGAACACCAGAGTCTATAACAATACTCGGCAGGTGCTTTCTGATATTCTCGGAATAAAAGAGGAGCTTATACTTCTAAAGGATTCTTCCATAAAGCAACGACATTGGAGTGACATATTTAAGCAACTTTGTATGAATGATTTTAATAACTCTCTTATAGATGATAACCAATTTACACTAAATGACGTGTTAGCTCTGAAAATAGGGTCCAATAAAACTGCTATCAACAATATTATTGAGCTTGCCCAAAAAGAATATGTAATCGAAAAAGCACTTAATGATATCGATAACCATTGGCTGCATATTAACCTACAGTACAAAGAACATGACACTGGAATGACCCTTGTAAATGACTGGGATTTAGCAGTAAGACAATGCAATGAAGATCTAAGTGAATTGCTGTCGATGAAAAACTCTACTTATTTCAAATTACACCGCAATCGTTGTACAGCGTTGACAGAGAAATTAAGTTCACTATCTATTATTTTATCAACATGGAGCGATATTCAGTTCAAGTGGTTATCAATGTTTGACATTTTTGGAGGTAATAATAAAATAAAAAAGCTACTACCTCAAGAAGGGTCTCGGTTCCATTATATCTCTACAGATATGAAAAATTTACTCAAAAGGGCACCTACTCTAAATCATCTAATTGATATCTCCTCTATTCCTAATTTTCATATGTCACTCTCAAAAATACTCAATGCATTAATTTCTATACGTAACTCACTAAATGAGTTTCTAGAAACTTACAGGGAGCAATATCCAAGATTTTACTTTTTGGGAAACGATGAATTATTAGAAATACTTGGGTCCAATAATTCTATAGAAACAGTATCTAAGTACATGCAAAAAATGTTTGGGTCTATCTCCAATATTAAGAGTAAGGATGAAATTATTTATGGTATTAAATCTGTTGAGGGTGAGTCTTTCAAAATAGAAAATATAATAAACATATCTATGTATGAAACTCCCTCTCAGTGGTTATCCCAATTAGAACAACAAATAAGTAATACACTATTAAAAAATATTGAAAACTGTTCGAATGAATTATTCGAAGGTACACAAATTTGTGATATCATTGATGCATATCCATTTCAGGTTTTATTAGCATCCTTTCAAATATACATGACAAAAGTAATTGATTTAGCTTTCGAGGAGTCCGATATTATGAATATTTTAGAGAATTTGAAAAGCCTGAAAGAAAAACTGCAAGTAGCAAACAATAATTCGGATCTTGTAGATATGATTATTAAAAGAAAAAGAGAGAATCTAATTGTTGAAGTGCTTTATTATATTTTCACTGTAACTACATTATTAGAAAGTGAAAAAAAGTTTATTTCTGCTATTAAGTGGAAGTCTATCCATAGAATGTACTTTGCAAATAACAATGCTGCCAACAAAACTTGTTTGATGTTTTCTCATGGCTCATATGCAGTAGAATATGGGATGGAATATATTGGTATCCCTGAAAGGCTTATTTACACCAAAAATTTAATCCAATGTTCTATTTTCCTAATGGAATCAAGAGGTCAGGGTTATGGAGGATGTTTATTTGGCCCAGCTGGTACAGGAAAAACAGAAAGTATAAAAATGTTGGGGCAAAATGTAGGTAAAGTTGTTACTGTTTTTAATTGTGATGAAACATATACATTTTCGGTCATTTCAAGATTAATATTTGGAATTGCTCAGGTTGGTGCATGGAGTTGTTTCGATGAATTTAATAGACTTAATGAAGATGTTTTAAGTGCTGTGACAAGTAATATACGTTTTATCCAGAATTCTCTATATTCAAAAAAGGACTCCGTTACTTTAAAAGCAAAGTCTATACCTATTCAGAGATCTACCGGTATTTTTATCACATTAAATCCAGATTATAAAGGTAGATCTAAGTTACCAGAGATTTTGAAAAATATGTTTAAGGAATTTTCATATTATGCTCCTCATGAACTCGAAATTATCAATGGCATATTAGGGACTCAAGGTTTTACTCCTGACAATAATATATCTAGCAGTTTCCTTAATTTTATTATGCTATTAAAAGATAATTGCAGCAAACAATTACACTATGATTTTGGACTTCGTACTATAAAAAGAATTTTGATGAGCTGTAAGCAATACAAACATAATTCTACCTTGAAGGATGCTCTTATAAAATCGACAAGAAGAATTATTCTTCCAGTTTTAAACGAGGTTGACAATCAACTTTTTTACAAATATGAAACAATTAGTTTTGGTAATGTCTTTTCTGATAATATGATGAAACACCAGGAAATATTTGAAAAAGTCATTTCCGAAGGATATAAAAAACCCTCTGAGAATTTCCTACTCAAGTGCCAACAACTATATGATTTACAAAAAACGCAACAGGCGATAATTTTATTGGGGAAAGCTGGGTGTGGTAAAAGTTCAATATGGCGCACGACCTTAGAAGTTATCAAAAGAATAAGTGGTACTTTTAGTAAAGTATATGTAATTGATACTAAGGTTTTGTCAAAAGATGAATTATATGGTTCGTTAAATATGGCAACTTTAGAGTGGCAAGATGGTGTATTCACACAAATAGTGAGAAACTGTTATGCATGTATGCAAAATTATACAAAAAAAGAAGACGTCTGGATTGTGTTTGATGGTAGAATTGATTCAGAGTATGCGGAAACTATTAATAGTGTTCTTGATGATAACAAGCTTTTGACATTACCGAATGGTGAGAGAATTCCAATAACCCCAAATATTCACTTGCTATTTGAGACAGATACATTACACTTTGCTACGCTAGCTACCATTTCCAGATGTAGTTTAATATGGGTTGGAGATGACTTAATCTCCAAATATGATATCTTTATTAATAAGCTCTTTTCGAAAGTTCGGCAACTAGTTGAGAATAGTGTTTTGTCAAGTACTCTTTTTAATAGCATAACACAGATGATTAGAAACATTCTACCTTGTACACTGTGGGAACAATTAGACAAAATAACACAAAATTGGACCAGTATTTTCAAAGGTAATATTTGTAGCACAGATAATGCCTTAGTAGCAGGTATCGTATCCTTCCTAATAACATTTGGACCCCTGCTTGAGCGGAAGGGTCCTGAGTACATAGAAAGTGTCCTTAATAAACGAATATATCAACTTTTGATGACTATTTTTACTGATGAATATGAAAAGAAAGATCTAAACGAGTATAAAGAAATTTTATCTAAACACTTTTTGTCGGACACCAACGTTGATGATATGATTTTTATGAAGCTAGATAATGAATTAGTTTTAGTGCCATACAACATCCCTTCTACAAAGTTAGATGTACATACTTTTGCTAGATCTGATCTGGTCATTACCACAAGAGATACTATTTATCACTCCAATCTCATTTTGGATTTTTTAGCTTCTAAAATACCACTTATACTTTGTGGTCCAGCTGGGGTCGGTAAAACTATGATAGTTAATAATGTACTACATACTCATGACAAATATGATTTAGTATCGATGAATTTTTCGAAAGAAACATCTATACATGATTTAGTTTCCCTTTTTAACCGGCATTTAATATACATGCCTGACGGTGATGGATACTTGTTATACCCAAGAAATAATGAAAAGGAGGTAGTATTTTTTTTTGATGAGATTAACCTGCCTAAAGTGGACAGGTATGATTCTCAACCAGTCATATTATTTTTAAGACAACTAATTGAAAAAGGAGGTTTTTGGAGAGGGTTGGATAATAAGTGGATATCTTTAAAGAATGTACATTTTATTGGTGCATGCAACCCACCTTATTACCATGGTAGAAGCATGTTAACTTCGCAATTTTCTAGACATGCAGGTATAGTCTTTTGCAACTATCCAACGGAGCCATCTTTGAAAAACATATATGGGGTGTATTTCAATGCTTTGTTTGAAATGATTCCAAATCTAAACATGTACTCGAAAGATTTCACTACTGCATCTATTGACTTATATTATACGTACATTAAAAGTTTTACTGAAGAAAAATGCATCCATTACATTGTAACACCTCGAGAACTAACAAGGTGGATCAGAGGAATGCTATTCGGTATAGTTAATGGTCCTAGACAAAATTTTTTCTCACTGATAAAACTTTGGGCACATGAAGCCATAAGAATATTTTCTGACAGACTTGTTTCCGCTAAGCACAAGACCATATTTTTATCTAATCTTCAGAATGTTATAACGAAGACTTTTGCTGTTGTTGACTTATCAGAAATCATGTTTGGTGATCTTCTTTATTCTAAATGGTTCAGTGCAGAATATATTCAGGTGTCTAAGAAAGAGCTGATTAAGTTAGTGACTCAAAAATTTGACATTTTTTGCGAAGAAGAGAGAATAGGTAATATAGTTATTTATGATGATATGGTCGATCATATGTTACGAATAGACAGGATTTTAAGACAGAATCAAGGTCATGGAATGCTAGTGGGGCCTAACAAAATAGGTAAAACGACTATGATTAAATTTGTTGCGTGGATGAATGGTATGCATATCATGCAACCTTATATTACAAAGGATTTTACATTGACTTTATTTGATACTTTTTTGAGGGAGGTTCTATTGAAAGTGTCAATAGATGAACAAGAACTTTGTCTACTAATTGATGAATCATATATGCTGGATGCAGCATTTTTAGAAAGAATAAATAGTTTATTAACAAATTCTGATATACCAGATCTTTTTTATGGAGAGGAGCTTTCAAAGTTAGAAACATCTTTAGAGCAGAAAATGAATTCGCTTGGAAGGTTAAACAGTAATAAAGATGAAGCTTATAAATGGTTTGTAAGCCAAATTGCCAAAAATCTGCATATTTTTTTTACTGTTTCAGATCCATATAAGGACAACAAGATGAATTCACCTGCATTATTCAATCGTTGTGTTATAGACTGGATTGGTCCATGGGCTATTTCTGTTCAATATGGTATTGCACGAAAAATTTTGACTCAAGTTCCAGTTAACATCTTTGACTTCAAAAAAATTGAGAAGAATAAGTATTGGATTCTACCACAAAATGTGTCTTCTATGTATGAAATATTGATCAACATTATGATACATTTCGATGTAGACTTTTTTAAACTAGTTGGGCGAAACGAGCCATCACCATGTTATTATTTGGAGTGTATTGACATGTTCAAAAAGATATTCATGAAAGAATATCAGGCTTTGGGTGATAATCAACGATTTATTACAAATGGTCTAAATAAACTGAATGAATCCGTTCTTAAGATGAAAGAAATGCAAAAACTTTTATCCAATAAGCAAGAGATTTTAGAAGCTAAAGAGAAAGAAGCCCGAAAAACTTTGGATACCTTATTATATCAACAAAATGAATCCGAAAGAAAGCAAGAAGCAACAGAAGAGATAAAGCAAATCCTCGTTGTTCATGAAGAACAAACAAGAAAAAGACACGAGGAAATTCAAAAAGATCTTAGGGAAATTCAGCCTACTGTTGAGTCTGCAAGACTGGGAGTTAGCAATATTAAAAAACAACACCTTACAGAATTAAGATCCATGAATAAGCCACCTGAGATTATAAAAGTTGTATTAGAAGCTGTCTGTTTTTTATTGGGTTATAAATTTGATTCATGGAAAGATATTCAAATCTTCCTAAGGAGAGATGACTTCGTATATGAGATTGTTCATTATGATGCAACGAAAATGATGGACAATGATACAAGAAATATACTAGAAAATAAATATTTATCCAAAGAAAACTTTAATTTTGCTTCAGTGAATCGCGCCAGCAAAGCATGTGGACCGCTGTACCAGTGGTTATATGCTCAAGCCAAGTATGCAAATGTTTTGAGGAATGTTATCCCTTTGCAAGAAGAAGCAAAATATGCAAAACAAGAGATGCTAGCAGCTAAAGCACGTCTTCTAGCTGCAGAGGAAATGGTAGAGGATTTAAAAGCTGATGTTGAATCATCTAAGCAAAAATATAGTAATTTAATAAGAGATGTAGAAGTGATTAAAACGGAAATGGAACATGTTAACAGTAATCTAGAGCGTTCCAAACTTTTAATAAACAGTCTTTCTTTGGAAAAGGATCGGTGGTTGTGTTCAATTAATTCATTTTCAAAAGATAAACGTGCTTTGATTGGAAATTGCTTAATAACAGCCATATATTTTTCATATTTTGGACTACTAGATGAAAAACAAAGAAATATAATGCTTCAATTATTATTTAATCTAATGAAAGAATGTTCTTTAGAATATTCTATTGGTTACAATTTTGTAGACAGCAATGTTACAATCGATGAGAAAACATTATGGACGGAAAATGGACTGCCAAATAATGATTTTTATTTAGAAAACTATTGTTTATTGATTAAGAATTATGAATTAACACCATATTTTATTGATCCAACTGGAGTTATTATGGATGTTCTAAAAAAACACTTTGGTACTAAACTAGTGGTTATTAGTTTCTTAGAACCCAATTATTTAAAGAGATTAGAAAATTCCATTCGGTTTGGAAGTGTTACTATTATTGAGGATGGTGAGTTTTATGATCCAGCATTAAATGATTTATTATCGAAAGAATATCAAGTTATCTCAGGTAGAACTATTATAAATATTGCGAATAAAGATGTTGACGTGTCACCCGAGTTCCAATTGTTTATTTGCTCTCGTGATCCTTATGCTAAAATTTCAAGTTTTGTTAGAACAAGAGTTCGGAAAATTAATTTTGCTGTTACTGAAGGAAGTGTTGAAATGCAATCTCTGCGTATTGCACTAAAAAAAGAAAGTCCAGAATTACTACGTAAGAAGGAAGAATTGAACAGCATTAATAGCAAATATCAAATTCAATTAAGGAAGTTAGAGAAAGATTTATTAGAAACGTTGAATAATTTTGAAGGGAATATCCTAGATAGTGACGATTTAATTAATACTCTAGAGAATATTAAGCATGAGTCACAGAATATTGAGGATAAAGTCAAAGAAACCGATGAGCTGATTGATACATATAATAAGACGACTGAGAAATATGCTCCACTTGCAAGACACTGTACTAGAATTTTTGCAATTATGAAGCAGTTTAGTTCTTTACATTGGTTCTTCAACGTACCAATAGAACAATATATTCAAATATTTGAATCAATTTTTACCCACTCTGAAAACAATGAGTCTAATGATATAAATGAGAATTTAGATCATTTGACAAAGGTTTTGTATAGGAACATCTACTCAATGCTCTCAGTGAACTTTAACAACGTATCTCAAAGAATTTTAGCGGGTTTATTATATTTAACTTATATGAACAGCATTTCTGATACAAATGGTATACAAGCTATATTAGAAATTTTAAATTGCCTTGCTAACCAAGAAGATGATAAATGTAATATATCGGATAAAATCACTTATGATGAATATCACCATAATAGGGAAATAGATAATTTAGTTAGACTTTTTAGGGACGGGAAAGTCATGGAAATCTTTTATGAATTTCAATCATTTCTTGGTCCAGAAGATAATATTACCAATTTATTGTCTCGTTCTAGTAATTGCCCAATAATTATGGCCAATGGACTTAATGAAGATGGGTCCGTTGAATTTGAGCGTTTGTCACAAATTAATAACAAAAAATTAATAACCATGCCATTGGGTTCTATTGAAAATACACAAATTATAGAAATGGAGATTAATCAAAATGCACATTCTGATACATGGATCTTATTACAGAATATTCATTTATCGGCATCTTGGGTAGAAGATTATTTAGTGAAAGCTGTAGAAGGGCTTGTCACCACTAAGGACAGAAATAGACTGAAGATCATTATGACTTGCAGTTTATCTGGTGATCCTTTGCCTTTCAAACTATTAGAAAAGTCTTATAAATATGTTTACGAAGGTAATGTTAAGATATTGCAAATCGTAAAAGAGTTATGGTTGAATGATGAGTATAATAGTTCTGTAAAGAAGAGAACCTCCAACAGTGGTGAGTTTGCAAGCTATTGTAATCATATAAGATATTTATTAACATGGTTACATTCAGTCTTTGTTGCTAGAAGTCGTTTATCACCATATGGATTTACAAAAAGATATGATTTTAATATCTTTGACTATAAATCTGTACTATTTTATTTCCAAGCGTTATTGGATAATTTTGAAAATGAAGAAACAATTACATACTTGATAAAATATTATGTTAAAGAAATCATTTATGGTGCTAAAGTAGATGTTGATGAAGATAAGAAGGTAATAAACTCAATTTGTGAAGAGTTATTAACTTCAGAGAATATTCCAGAAGAAGAAAAGTTTCTTAAGTTGCCACTATTGCAATCTTCTGAATATACTTTGGATAAAATAAAAGCAACATTGGTGACATTGGAGGAGTCACCTGATTTTATAATTTCATGGTTGGGAATTTCGCCGGAATCTATCGAGAGGCATGACAAAATACAAGCAAAGACCATTGCCAAAAGCGTTTTGGATATTTACAAGAGATCGAATGAGTAGTTTTTATTAATAGATTATATGTATTCTTAATATGCATTAATTTCCCTCCTTTTAAGTGTTTTTCTCTGTAACATAAAACGAAAAGGCAACAAAGGTGTTAATAATGCTGCCTCTATCTTTTCATAAAAGCAAAGTAAATATTTTTCTTACTCTTAAGGTTATTTTTACTAATTTACAGTCAAGTTTATTTGGTTTCTCTTGGTCAAGAAATTTACAAAGGCGTCCGTATACCTACTAAAAAAAGTCAATGCCCGCTGTTTAATAAATTCTTCTAAACTATCTGGAATCGGAATTGGAATAAGTAATGGTGTTTTATGGTGTTTTTCATGGACCAATTTAATAGTAATAAAATTAAAATCTTTTAAAAATTCAAATTTAAGAAAACACGTTCAATCATGAATGATTCAAATAGGAGGTCCTTTTAGACGTTTTATCTTTACGACATTTTGCAGCTCCTTGGTCAAACTGGAAAGGTGAAACATATTTAATCTTTCATGCTTTTTGCTAGAATGGGTTCTAACTGATATATACTGTTATCCTATAGCTTCTAAAATCTTGTCTATGACCTCTCGTGTAGCCTTTTCATATTCAGGACATGGGAAGTCTATGGAGAAGTTAAATTCACTGTGAGGAATAAAAACAGTAATATTATAGTATTAAATTATTATACTCTTTTTGTAATATTCCAATGAAGTAACCAAGTTTTGTTGTAAAGAATGAATTCGAGCTTTTCTTCTACCTTCATCTTTTTTTCATATACTCTTTTTGGAAAAAACAGAGAAAAGTCATTTGATTTAAACTCCGTCTTATTTAACCAAAAAAAGGTAAACGATATTACATAAAACTTTATATTAGAAATACAAAGTAGTACTCTAAAATTGTGTTTTAAAGTCATCTAGAAGAACAAGCAGCCCCAGAAGGGTTATTGATCTTAATTTTATGTTAAAATTCTGTTGGAAATATTGGACGATACTTGAAGATGAATCAATGGGCATTGTTAATCATAAATTTGTTAGGATTGATAAAGGAAATAGTTACTAATAAATATTTAAGAATAGATTATTTGTCCAAAAGTTAACAGATATATATAAGAACAAGGTAAGGAGTGAAATGAAATGAATTTCATGATTTCCGTCTGAATACTTTATGTAATTATATATTTTATTTATATATAATTTTTTTTTTACTTTATATAGGGAAGATTGAAGAATTTTAATAATAAAAAAATATAACAATAACATTGTCATTTAACCATAACCACTATGTAAGGGGTTATCTCAAGTAATATACTAAAATATGGATATTAGTTATATATAAACACTTACAAATTATATAGTCGTTGATTCTAATTAGTAAACCAATTATATAATTCTTATTATTGTTGTGGAGTATTCTCTTCTTCTTCTCTTAGATAGAACCTAATAGATCTAATTAGAATGTGAATGCTGATACTTACCTCTGGCACACTCTCTCAATAATCAGAGGTCTCTTAAATAAGTTTCTCCGTAATTTTCCACGAAGGTCAATCCGACGATCGTTCGTTCGAATACACTCACAGCCTGGGCCCAGAGTTTCGGGCTGTTCCAAGCCCTTCGCCTCGACATCAAGCGTTACCAGTGGACTACGTATTTCAGGATTTTCCAATTAGGGCTTCTTACACACTAGTTATAGTAACATCTTTGGTGCAGCTTCTTATAATATTTATGTAAGGTATATTACTCTTAGAAAGTATTAAAAATATATATTAATGTATTATATACCTCAAAAGCCTGATATAAGCTTACTTTCTCTATATATGAGCTATATAAAAGAACGTAATGTGAAGATATGGTAAAACCTAAAGAGCCACAAGAAAAGAATAACTTCCTCTTAAATGAGATTCGGGGTTACGTCGATTTTACA
>JAJLYH010000156.1:0-29567 GCA_030571675.1 Arxiozyma telluris
CTACAAACACATGTAACAATGAAGGTATCTTGTCAAAAATAGATATTTATTTTAAAAAAGTATTTTAATTATAATGGAACGAGGGGAGGGTGGAGTCCTGTATATAGATAACAAAAGATAATGTAACGGTTATTTTTAATCCTAGGAATAGGAAACAGTGATAACGTTTACCCTCTGGCAGAATATCAAGAGAAACTTACTTTAAAGGAAGTTTCCATATATAACAGTATTGAATTGCAGTATAGCCATTGAGTGACTAAATATTTCACCTAACTCAAGGGAGTCGATAAAGTATACTGAAATTTTTTGCACTAAGTTAAATGTTTATTATTTGATATAGAATTATTTTTAAGTATAAGTCAATTAAGTGATTGAACATAAGAAACGGAATATTAGTGCACTGGATTAGTATATCACATCAAAACCGTGGATGGGCATGTTCACTCGTGGAATAAAAGAGTTGTTGGATTAAGTGCAAAACGCTAACACATGGTAGCTCTGAAAGCACAGACCTACTTTAGTAACCGCTTGGCTAATATATAAGTACCATCAATGTTGATAAGATAACTTTACTAACCTCTTGGTCACTACAGAAATTTGAACCATTACATTACAAAACTAACAAAATTTTTTACAGATAAAAGATAGGAACTTAAATAAACATTTCGACGTGTTATTATATACATAGGATGTAGCAATGCCGTATACTAATTATGAGAACGAGTGCCTTTACTTATATCACTATTAGTAAACGTTCTTAACTCAATATTTACTAGATTATTTATATGCGTATTTAATTTCGAAGATGTCACTCGGTTATCTTGAAGTTGTATAAAAGTAATAATGTAAAGTGACTACAATATGAGATGTGTAAAGAGTAATTAGGAAAATAATATGGATTATCATTTAGTTCATGTTTCTTATATATATTTGGAAATGAGTATCGAATATTACTGTTAGTTATAACTTACCACTGTATTTTTTTGGTGTACTTACTAGTTTGCTTATTAGGAAACTTGGGTATCCCATTTAACTATCAAGGGGGGTAGAGTATCTTATTGACAATAATTCGACTATGGAGAGGTTTTTACTGTAAGATACATTTTTATTGGTTGAATTCTTATTGAATCATTATATTTTATTCTAAAACATTCTGTTTCAGCATTGTCACGTTACAAAGTCCGTGCAGCCTTTCTTTTTATTTTATTATAAAAAATTAAACTCTGATATGTTTGTTATATTCAAGAAGAGTAATAACTGTAGCATGTTCAAAACCATCAATCAATTGAACCAAGAAAAATTTTCTATATTCTTTATTTTTATGACTATGATATTTTGACAAGTATCTACTTGGAAAGAAACCTTAACAGTGAATAACTTGAGCAGGCAAAAGAAATAGACTAACTTTCTACCTCTAGATATACGATTGACTATAACATTGTAAACGATCTCATAAATTATTTAGTCGACGACGACGTTCTTGTTTTTCTTGTTTATAAAATATGTATATATTTGTAAATCTGCGTATCTTAGTTTACTCCGTATAGACAGCATATTTTATGTATCATAGATAGAGGACAACAACCAACAACCAATAATTATTCATTATATTTTATATTCTAGAAGAGTATATCTATCACGAGAGATATTCATCTATTACAATAACAACCAAAAATTATTTATCGTATTCTATATCTATCACGCCCTGTGCTTCGTATCACGGGATATCACGAATATTAAAAAGATAAAAATGGTTCCTAGCGGGATCGAACCGCTGATCCCCGCGTTATTAGCACGGTGCCTTAACCAACTGGGCCAAGGAACCAATTCCTTGATAACGTGGTAAAATATGTGGTATAATATACAGTAAATTAAAATATTATATTAGAAATATAGAAAAGGTTAGCATTGTTCGCCTTCTAACGATATTTAATTACATGCTTGCTTCGGTATTTTCTAGGTTATATATAAATTATATATTATATATTACATAGAAAAAGTATAAGTAAACAAAATTCTTATAAACTCACAAACTCGTGAATCTACTCGGAGACCTTGCCTACTTATATATGTCGCATGTAAATCAGAAATGTCGAATGAAAACTTGTCTCAATGATTGTATCACTATGAGGCGTCCCTCGATACAATAGAAATTTGTTTATGAGTCTTGATAACATGGAACACCTTCTCACAGTTACGATAACACTAAATTTTATCAAATCTTATTTTAGGGGTCATTCATTCTTGAAAAATATATCCGAGGTACCTCTTGATACAACACAAAAGCAACAACATAACAATATCACAACTTATAACCTGTTACTAAAATAAACATCTGGGTTGTTTGTTATTTATTACTATGATGCTTAACTATGAGTGTTTATACTTATACTAACCTATGTAATCCATCAGTTCATCTATAATAGCTCTTATATGTTGCTGGTGTGTACTGTTCGTCTGGTGGATTGTACATAGTTTATTACAAATGTTGAAAGTTAGGTGAATCTGGAAATAGATATTGATATGTGTATTGATTCTTTGAATTAAGAGCATTTGTATATACTATCTCCAACATATTGGGTGGTACTATTATGAATTATATTAAAAGCAACATTAAGAATATTGAAGAAATACTATTATATATGTTAGAGAAAAATCTTCCGTTATTATTCTTTTCAAAAGATCTTGAAACCAGATGATATTCAAAATCTGAACAACTGAGGATTTTTTATGTCTAAAACTAATACAGTTTCTTTTAGCTTTTAGAGAATTTTGAATTGAAAACCTAAGGAAGATCATAAATTAAAACAAATTAAAAAAATATATATTTGTAATTTATGACAACCATTTCGATAAATACTCTGGTAGATTAACTGATGCTTTTTAGTAACATAAAAGACAAAATTTTATTATGTAGGACACCTTTAAACCCAGTCATCGTCTGTGGTATGATTACACAGGATTCTAAGATATCAAGAAAAGAAAAATAGATTGCAGTTACCACATTTCTGTAACCATTACATACATTGAACGACCGATAAAAAACCCACCAGACGACATTATTAACGAATATCTTAATCTTAATTTTTATGAAGTAATTTCTTTTATGGAAAAAAAACATGGAAATACAAAGTGGAAGATTGTGGGTGTCATTGCCATCCATACGGCCACGAAATGAAGTATACTTATTATTACACAACTTGCAACACCCTAGAAGTTACAGTTTTTGAAGAGGTAAAAAAAATAAAAAAACCGTTTGATTGAGCGAAATGAACACTTTTATACATCCCATAATTCAAATCAACGTAACGAATATATTACAAAGTCATTGATGAACTTTGGGAAACTTGTTAGTCATTTGGAAATAAAATATTTCTGATAATTCAAGGGTATGAAAAATGTAAAATATCAAATTTGATAACTATTGTATGAAAGATCCTAATGTATATAACTGTTACCTCAGTTTATTGTGAAAGGACTTTTTCAATATCACGCAATTGTGTTGGGAAAAAAAGAAGTTGTCTTCTTACAACCTTAGGCAAAATAGAGATAATATATACTTTTTCAAGAAGTAACAAGAACAATTGAGGAAAGAAAGTTGACTAAATTCTTAAAATGTCTTTATGTCCGTGATATAATGTGGTCTGTTTACTTGGTACCCAGTAACTAGCCACGAAAAGTGGATAGTGCCTCTTTTCAACATAACTTGGGTCTTCCAAAGAAATCGTGTCAAAAAATGTAAAATGTGAATAAGACCTAAAAACGTTTTTTTCCTTCCAAATTTAAATGGCGAACGGGAATTTTTTTACAACGTATACTAAAACAGTGGGAATAATGGCAATATTTTGACATAATTAATTAATGTATTTTGTAAATGGATGTTCATTATAAAATGAGAAATCCTACAATTATACTAACTTTTACACATAGTTAAGTGTTCTTTGGATATTATCAATAAAAAAAAATCAACTATTGATAAAACAGAGCTTTTATTTTATTCTTGTACGCCGATGGTGTGGATGTATCACATAACTACAACATCATTTGTAAATATTATTGTCCTCTTTATGGTTTATCTAACCTATTTATTCATATTGCCACTGCCGTATTAGTTTTGCCAAAACTATTAGATCATCATCAAACAACATGGAAAAGAACGATGAAAAGTCACCCACTCAAAAAGTTGTCGTCAGATATGTCAAAGCTGTTGATATAGCTATAAGACCTATGGAGTCAATAAAACCTTGATATAGGGAAAAAAAACACGAAGTTGCCAACACTAATATGGTTAGATCTAACATGACTATCTTGGATTGTGGTTTCTTTATCCTTCCAAAGTCGTTTTCAGAAGATCTTAAATAAAGTTCCTTTCTCTCTTGTTTTTATTTTTATTTCTATTTATTTATTTATTTATTTTTTTTTTTTTTGAGCTTTAATTTCCATTTTAAAATTAGGGCTAATCAATTATCGTCGAGTAAACTTAACTAATGAGACCAGAATTAAAGGAGCCAGTTCTTTGAATGTAGAAGTGACTGTAAAGGTCAACTCATTTATATTTTACATTTCCATGTTTGAAAATCACTAATCACCAGATACTCCAGTTGCTTTTTTGCTTCTATAATGAACTATCCCAACCTACAAGTATACAGTCCTGGTGTGAATTTAACAGTTGGATCCCACAATGTTGAAATATTGAAATATTTAACTAGTGGTGGTTTTGCTCAAATCTATGTTGTTAAAATACTTCAACCTACCCAATATTTTTATGGTTCTGAATTGGCATGTTTGAAACGTGTTATTGTTCCAAATAAGGCAAGTTTGAATGTCCTAAGAGCCGAAGTAGATGCCATGAAATTATTAAGGAACAACAAATACATAGTCTCTTATATCGATTCCCATGCAGCTAGATATCCATTACAAAATGGTACATATGAAGTTTTTCTTCTGATGGAATATTGTGAGAAAGGTGGACTTATCGATTTCTTAAATTCCAGGTTGCAGAACAGACTATTGGAAAGTGAAGTATTGAATATTATGTCCCAGGTGTCTCAAGGGGTAGCAACCATGCATACTTTAAAACCACCATTGATTCATCGTGATATAAAGATTGAAAATGTGTTAATATCAAAGAAAAATGAATTTAAATTGTGTGATTTTGGATCTGTATGTGGCAGAATTCGACCACCAAATAATCAACAAGAATTTGCATATGTACAAAATGATATTTTAAAGAATACTACAGCCCAATATAGATCACCGGAGATGATAGATTTAAATCGTAGAATACCCATCGACGAGAAATCTGATATTTGGGCACTTGGTGTATTTCTTTATAAATTGTGTTATTACACAACCCCATTTGAAAAGATTGGCGAAAATGGTATTTTGACTTCTACTTTCCAATTCCCGTCATACCCTATTTATAGTGACAACTTAAAGCTTTGCATTAGTAAAATGCTAGTCCAAGATCCAAGACTGAGACCCAATATATGCCAGTTGCTAGAAGAAATATCGAAATTACAAGGTGTTCCATGTCCAATTGTAAACTTTTATGAAAATCAAGCCGCTGTGGTTAATACAAGCGGTCTTTTGAATATAAATTCCTCTTTGTCAGAAAATTTTGTAGATAACATTCAATCAGATCAGTATCAACCGAATTGGAACCAACCGTCCCAATTTTATCAAAAGATACCTTCAAAATCTGTGACGGTAGAAAGCTTTGAAATTAAGAATGGAACTGATCATAAATTGAATAAAGCATTTTCAACACCAGATTTAAACCCAAATAATACTGTACTAAACTACAAGAAAGAAAATGTGCTTACGAGGAAACTAAAGGCTTCAATTGAGGAACTTAAAAAGAATAATGGAAGTTTACCAGAATTTCAAATAGATAGACCTTCTCTATCAGATAACCAGAGCAATGATAGTAGTAGTGAGGAAAGTGAAGATCAGGAAATATTATCAAGTACAAATGACATTTTCGAAAAAATTACTATTAATACTATAAGTCCTAAAATGACAAAAATTATTGATAACAATAGCAAGAGTGATAATGCTTCTATGTCAAAATCAAAAAACCCACTTTCAGAAATATCATATGTACCAAACAATCAGCCAAGTATACAAGATAAAATAAAGGATAAGAAAGAATTATCAAAAGAAGAAATCAAACTTAAGATGCAAATTAGATTAAATGAAATAGGTACCAAATTTAAATCAACACCAAATATCGATTTAGCTAAATCTGAAAAGCAATTATCTGAAGTAAATAGTAATAGTATTCAACAAAATGAAAAATCAAAAATAAATAAAAAGAAACCGCCCGTTCCAAAGAAACCAGATCATTTACGTCCTCAAAAACCTAAGAAACCTTCTTTTCTTGTTGGAAAATCACTAAAGGAAGTAGCGGGATCTACTTCAAGGAAAAAATAACCGTTATTCTTATCTTCTTTAACACACATATATATAGATTTAACATTTTCCTCTCTTATATCTTCAATTATAGTCAAAGATAAATAAATGGTATATATGTATGTGCTCAGGCAGATGTACACTTTTCTTTTACTATTACATTCTTAAGATGACATATTATATAATTTTGAAATGTATGCATACCAACATGATTAAAAATATAAAAGTCACGAAATAAAATAAACGAAAAGAAGTTCTTAAACTTCTCTAATATAATATACCATAAAGAAAAATAATAATAATAAAAAAAAGAGCAACTAAAAATTTTCTTTATTAATGCAAATGAATATGGATTTACTTTTCACCATTAATAATAGTGCTATTACAAATTATGAGTATGATTGTGACTATGACTATGACTATGACTATGATTATGATGATGATTCTGTATCACTCCACTCCTCAAATCCATCCAGAATAAAATCGGTTGCTTCATCAAATCTTTCTTCCACAATATTATTTAAACCATCAGTTTGACATCTTAAAACTCTACCATATTTTTTTCTAGGTTTTTTGTTATCTCCATCACGCCAACATGAATGATGTTTATTGGAGAAAACCAACGAATTTTTAAAATACCAATCACTTAAAGTCTCGTCCACCAGCGGCACCAAGGGTTTCAAAGTCTTATCACCTATAAAACTTATTGCACTTCTTGTATTATTTCTTGTATCTCTATGACCTAAAAGATGTACAATCCCAGCACACGCGTCACCAATACCAACGAATGATAATTTTGTGGATGTCTCAAAATATTTTAAGTAATTATCCCACATGAAACAAAGTACTTCTTGAGATGTGATGATGGCTGAATAATTGTCTTGTTCAAACAGGGATTGAGGAATATTAATATCGATAAGACCATAATTTTTATCAATGGCCCAATTTATGAAATCTGTACATGGATCTATTATAACTGATGTTGATGGATCAATATTACCTGAGATTGGATTTCTGTTGGCCCAAATCTCTGGTGTGTCATGAACCAGGACAATAATATTATTTTGCTGATGCACGTTTGGTGAACATAGCACAGTGTTGTCATTTAATTTCATGCTCAATAATGGGAATTTAACAAAATCGAATTTTTCTGATAACAGAAGGAACTGTTGATTTCTGATAGAATCTTGTAGAGGGAATCTTTTGGATAAGAAATTGTCCTTAAGAGGTTGACTAAAACTGTAACCTGAATTGGCATATCTTCTTTGAAAACATTTCCAATATTTAGATTGTAATTTAATGATTTTTTCTATCATTTCAATGACTTCAGGTTTTGGTTCCTTTAAAGGGTTGGGCAATTCTTCTGGAGGTTCACCTATCAGGACTTTAGCCACACTTAATGCACTTCTTGCGATAGCGTCTAAATTGTACCCACCTTCCAAGACGACACAGAGATTGCCATTAGCCAAAGATTTCAACATATGGGTCATGTGGCCGTAACAGCTTGGAGAGACATGGCATTGGCCTATAGTATCCCCATCTGCTGCATCGAACCCAGCAGATATGACTACCAGGTCTGGTTTAAACTCCCTCCCCATCGGCATCACGATTTGTTCAAAAGCCCAGATATATTCTGCATCGCCGACCCCACCAACGGGCCAAGTGATATTACAATTGAAACCTTCACCTTGCCCCTCACCAGTTTGATCGTACTGACCATGGATGGTACCAGGGTAGTATTTACCTAATTCAAAACGGTGCAAAGAGACGTAAAGGACTCTATCATCGGCATAAAAGGCCTTCTGTGTCCCATTCCCGTGATGGATATCCCAATCAAGAACCATGATTCTGCGTACACTCTCTGGATAATGTTTCAAAATATTCTTGCACGCCACGGCGACGTTACTAAAAAGACAGAACCCACCGGCAGATTCTGGTTCTGCGTGATGTCCCGGAGGTCTAACCACGGCCATAGAATTCTTAACCCTACCTTCTACAACGGCTTTGCATGCCTCGATGGCACCGCCTACAGGCAGTTTTGCACTAGCAAAGGAATCGTTATTGAAATACACGGAGTCTCCTTGTTCTGTAGCCTTCAACAGTTCATCATGAGACATCCTTGAAGTGGACTCGATGAAGTCCAGATGTTCCCTGGAATGAACTTCCAAGATTTCCTCATCTGTGGCTTCTCTGATGGGGATCTTCAACATCAAATCGCCCAAGTCGTCCACACCAGATAGAGTTGGGTCATTGATCAAACCATTCTCTGCCAGGATTTTGTATAGCCGGTAAATTCTCCTTGGGTCTTCCGGGTGAGGATCAATGTACTCGAAGTAAGAGGTGAATATCTTTGCATGGTATCGCATGCGAACGTCGTAGCAGAGACCTGTCTTTAATGGGGTGTACCTTATTTGAGGTTCGACTTTGGGTACGATGACTTGTCTCTTTGTTGATTGCTGTGAGTGTTTGAGATCAGATTTTTCATGAGTGGTGTGGCTACTTTGTTGGTCAGCATCCGGGGAGTCCAGTTTCCTTTTAAAAGAAGTTGTTTTATTCTCTGTCATTGATGAGAAGTGGAGGTGAGGTGAAGTGGGAAGATGTCTCTATCTTTTTGCCCAGCGAATATCGTATATATATATAAAAACAAAACAAAACAAAAAAAATATAGGAAGAAGTTACACAGATATATACAGTGGACTCATATTACAAGTTGACACAAGAATATATATTCGGAAAGGGCGATGGTAGGGAACAGATCGGTGCTTTAAATGTTATACACCAGCCACTAGTACATATGCTATCATACAACAAAAGCTCGAGTCTATGAGAAATTTACTGAACCAAGAGGTTTCTCCAGTTTTTTTTTTCTTTTTTTCTTTTTTTCCCTACCTGCAGTTTTTCGAGAGGAAAAATTGGGACACGTTTTTATTTTCGAGGAGGGCGCAAGATAATTTTTTTATTTAGTTGATTAGTTAATTAATTAATTTTTTAGTTATTCATTTATTTCTCTCCTGAGTTTCTCTTCGAAGTGGTTTGAGTTCGAGGGCAGATGGCTAGCAAATACCAAATGACAAGACAAGGTCACATATGTGTTTCATTACAAGCGTAGTCAATCAGTTAGTGGGGTGTGTTTATTTATTTATTTATTCCTTTGGTGTCCCTTCCAGGCGTGTGGATGCGGTGAGTTCCTCATCTTGAAAGAACAGAGACACCGGTTTGTCTCAATAACACAGTATAAATGAAGTGGGAGTGAAGTTGAAATGTCGTTTGGTAGAGCAGTTCATTCTCTCTTCATAAACAGAATAATGAATTGGAACACACCCTACTCTTTGCAGTAATAATACACATACATATATATATAATAGCCGTGGTCTCATTTCATCTTACACATTTCGCAAACTAGTCATTATAAGGTGTTGTAGACTGTGCAACAATGAGCGTGATAGTACTTACTCTCTCTTGTCAAATATCTGTAGGTGTACAAAAACCCCTCAAACGTTGTCATCGTCTGTTTTCTCTCATCTTATATCGTGTTATTTTTGTTTTGGTTATGTTATTATTTTTATTATTATTATTAGTATTATTTTGTTTGTTTGTTTGTTTGGTGGGGAATTTCTCCAAAAAGACAGCGAAAAAAAATTTTTTACACACTTGCCAGCAAAATGAGATGAGATGAGATGAGATGAAATGCTACAAAATGAGGTGAGGTCAGGTGAGAAAAGTACAGTTGAGGATATTAAAGTGGAGGCAGTGGAGGGGGAGTGACTTGGCAGAGGAATGGATTGACTGAGTTCAAGACATTTTTTTGAACAATCCGTTACTGTCCCTTTTATATTTTATTATACTGTAAAATGAACTTTTATAGAGATAGTACCTGGGTTCTAGAATATATAGAAGAACAGGAGTCAAAGGGCAGACTCTCTGGTTCTTTGCAAACCTTGGTTCTTCAAAGTTGCAAACGTTACAAGTTGAACACTAACCCAAAACATATCTATGCGGTTATAGATTCCTGCTGGAAGTACAAACCGTATCTGGAAAAGATCATGAAACGGTCCGGTATCCTGGACGACGTCCCCAAGAAGAAGGGGAAACCAGTCTACCAGAAATTGACTCTGCTTTTGCTCGTTCATGATCTTTTGTTGTCTAAATCAAAAAGGATCCAGATGGGGAAGCATCCTATTAAGGACTATGTGTTGAGATATAAAGTCAGATTGAATGCAGAACTAGCCAAATTGAAACTGAAGTTGAAAGTTAAAGATTTGTCTGCATTAACAATAATGTCTCAATCAGCCCATTCAAATGACAACAATAACAACAACAGCAGCAGTAGCAACGATCATTCCAACAGCATGGTCGATGACGATTCTCCACCCGTCAGATGGATCAGAATCAATCCATTGCGTTGTCCTAACGATAAACAAACCACTGAAATGGTCTTAAAGGAATTGAGGAAAAAATTCACAGAAAGAGTCGATCATTGGAACCAAATCGTCCCTGGCTCAATCTATTATGATACTTTTATACCAAATCTCTACGGTATCCATCCCCGTGATAAAATAACTTCCCATGAACTGTATAAACAGGGGAAAATCATCATTCAAGATAGGGCTTCTTGTTTCCCTGCCCACATATTGAGTCCAACAATAAATGATGTCATCATAGATGGTTGTGCAGCTCCAGGTAATAAAACTACCCATGTTGCATCTTACATGTTTGGACAGAATCACCATTACAATCGCAATTATGCTCAACCAAAAGCGAGGGTTCAAATTCATGCTTTTGAAAAGGATCCTGAGAGAGCTAAAATTTTGAATAAAATGATCAACATTGCTGGCTGTTCTGACTTTATTAGTGTTAATGTAGGCGATTTCACCACTTTGGCCACTCCAGATAAGTTTCCTGGTGTCACTGGATTCATATTGGATCCAAGTTGTTCCGGTAGTGGTATCTTTGGTAGAAAGTATATTGATTCAATTAATAGATTGAAAAGTGATCAGCAGAAGAGTGGTTCAAAGTTTTCTAGTAACGATGCCGTTGACCATGATAGGGATATCCCTGATGAACAAGAGGAGTTTAATAAGAATGAAGATTTAAAGACTAGATTAGCCAAACTCTCGTCGTTCCAATTCCAAGTAGTTAAACATGCAATGAGTTTTCCTGATGCCAGGCGATTGGTCTATAGTACTTGTTCTATCCATGCAGAAGAGAACGAGCGTGTCGTTATAGATCTATTGTTAGACGAAGATGTTAAAAGGGCGGGCTGGAGAGTAGCTTCTAGAAATTCCGTGATACCGAGTTGGCCAAGAAGAGGTCTTGTTGAAGAGTTTACACAGGTCTTCAGAGATTCTGCTAGTGATGAAGAATGTAAAAGAATGGCTGAGGGTTGTATTAGAGTCGCACCAAGAGTAGACGGTGGGATTGGGTTTTTTGCTGTCTGTTTTGAACGTGATCTTTAAAGTGTTTATATAGATATATCCAATACATATACAAAAAGATATTATTTCTTTTTATTTATTCAGGACTTTTCACTCTTCATTAATTACTTCAAGTGTTTGGTGTTGTATTCTCTTTATAATAACACTTTCAAAAAGTAGTTTGAATAACTTCTTTTTTTCCCCTTTCTTTCTTTCTTTTCTATCAATTGAAAGAAAAAAAAAATAATAAACTGTTAATTGGCGATTTCTTTGTTGATAACTCTTAAATATTACTTAACAAATATACATATACATATATATATATATATATATATATGCAAACATTCTCTTTCAAACTTTTGTGCAAAGCACTATTTTTTTCTTCCCTATTTCAGAAAATACCACTACAATATTCTGAGTGACTACAAGATATATTGGGGGAAATAAGAGATGGGGCTAGAGAATGTTGACCTAGTCTGTGAATCTAGCAACAACATAGCGTCAGTTCACTCAAACAGTGCTGAACAAAATAGTTTACAGGAATCAGAACCAGCTTTAGGATTAAGTTCAGATAATAGTCAAAGTCACCAGGATAGCAAAGATGATGCGAATGATGATGATGGTTATGATTATGATGATGATGATGATGATGACCACGACCACGACGAGGATGCCCTTATGTACTACGAAAGAGCTATTCAGGAAATTGCTAAAGGTGACTCGTATACATGTATGATATGTACAGTAGAAATGGATTATACATGTAAAATGTTTGCATGTAAGAAATGTTATAGGGTGTTTGATTATGACTGTATTAGAGAATGGGCTTTAAAATCAACGGAAAAGACTGTAAATAAGATATGGAAATGCCCAAATTGTTATCATGAAAACAAAAAGGTCCCAAGCAAAAATAAAGCCACTTGTTGGTGTGGCAAAGTCATTAACCCAGAACCAAACCCTCTGAATCCAAATTCATGTGGTCAAACATGTAATGCCCCTATATGTCCTCATAGTTGTGTCAAGGAATGTCATTTAGGACCTCATCCAGAATGTATGAGAACAGTAATAATCACTTGTCAATGTGGTAAGCATACAAAGGACATCCCATGTTTCCAAAATAAAAGACAAATGGGTACACAAAAATTTCACTGTGATGAACCTTGCGGATTATTGTTACCTTGTGGTATCCATAAATGTAAAAAAAAATGCCATAGTGGGTTATGTGGACCATGTAAGGAAATATTAGTTGCTGATGAGACTAAAGGTATTAAGATTCAATGTTATTGTGGTAAACATAATAAAGAATCGATAGTATGTGGTGCTGTGAGAATTCCTAATAAATACTCACGGAATAATGATAATAAAAAATGGGTTGGTGTTTTCCCCTGTGATGAAATTAGAACTGTGGAATACAAATGCCACAAACATTCCTTCGTAGAAATATGTATTCCAGGACCATCAATTCCAGGTACGAAACCATGCCCTTACTCTCCCGAGTTATTGAAGACCTGCCCATGTGGTAAGACTCAATTAAGTGAACTTAGTGAACCAAGACAGAAGTGTACTGACCCTATTCCACACTGTGAAAACCGTTGTGATAAACCTTTAAAATGTGGGAAACACACTTGTCCATATACATGTCACGAAGGTGAATGTATGGATCCTTGTTTACAAATTAATAAAGTTAAATGTGCTTGTCATAGATCTGCTTTTTTAGTACCATGTGGATTCACTGAATCTCCACGCTGTAATATTAAATGTGAATCATTAATGTCGTGTCGTCGTCACAGATGCATAGAGAGATGTTGTTCTGGTAGACCTTTAGCAGAAGCAAGAAGAAAAAATAATATATTCCGTTCAAGACAGAACATAAATGATGAAACACTAGTGGAGGCTCAACACGTCTGTTTAAAGGATTGTAACTTGATGCTTTCGTGTGGGAACCATCGTTGTCAAAGAAAATGTCATCCTGGAAAGTGTCCACCTTGTTTAGAAAGTGATTCTAATGATTTGGTGTGTCCCTGTGGGAAGACTATCGTTGCAGCTCCTGTAAGGTGTGGCACAAAATTACCACTATGCCCATATCCATGTATTAAGGTAGTGGAGGGTATTTCAGAATGTGGGCACAAGCCTGTCCTACATACATGCCATCCTTTAGTTCAACCATGCCCACCATGCACAGCGCCTGTTTTTAAGACGTGTAAGTGTGGGAAAAAGAGTGATGTCAGAACAGTCTGTTTTCAGACAGATGTATCCTGTGGTCAGATATGTGGGAAGCCTTTAAAAGGTTGCCATCATCGTTGTCAAAAGAAATGTCATGCACCTGGTGAATGTCAAACTAAATGTAATCAAATTTGTGGTTTACCTAGAGACAACTGTATCCATAAATGCCGCAAGCCATGTCATGGTAGAGAACCATGCCCAGATGTCCCTTGCTTAAGTCTGGTTACAATTAAATGCTCCTGTGGTAGGCAACAAAAAGAGGTTACCTGTGGTGCTACCGTAGAACACGAGTCTAGAGAATTCACAGAAAGTATCCCCTGTGACGAACAATGTGAAATGTATGCAAGGCAACAACAATTAAAAGAAGCGTTTGGTATAGTTGATACAAATAAAAGCATAGACGTCCAACCTCAGATCAAGGTACTTGAAGATTTGTTACCTAAGGCTTTAAGCTTTGAAGATTTACAATTACCATTCAGCGAGTCTGCCATTACTTCATATGGTAGACAAGAAAAATGGTGTACTCAGATCGAAGACATTTTAAATGATTTCATAGACAATAAAGAGAGAAAAAGTCTTCATTTTAAACCTATGAGAGCACCTCAAAGACATTTCATTCATGAGTTAGCCAAATCCTACAAAGTTTATGCAGAATCGCAAGACCGTGAACCAAAGAGATCTGTGTTTATTAAGAAAGAAAAGGAGTCGAACAAACCCCCATTGAGGCTAGCAGATGTTTCCCCTATCTATATAACATATAAGCAAATGGAAAAAGAACGTAGGATGAAGGAATTTTTGGCAAAAACCACTGAAAAGTTAATTAATTTTAAAGTCGACGATCCCAATCCTCAGAAAACAGAGTTCAGAAGTAAATATAATGGTTTTTTTGTCAAAAAACTTTCCCATAATATTGATGAAGGTGATTTAAAAAGACTATTCGATAAACATTTAAAGTCCACCCTTATAAAGAATACAAAGTACAAAATAATTAAAGATGATACTATAGGATACAATAATGCTATTATATATCCTGAAGCATACTCTAATGTTACTGAAAACATGAGTAGAGACATAGAGGCCCTTGTCGGTCATTTTGATTATATTGTGAAAGAAACATTTGTTGCAGATGAAGTTACATTATGTGATGTGACCCCATTATTATCTGGGGATTCTCTATTAGATGTTGTTGACACAACCATTTCTTCCCCAGCAGCTATTGAAGAAGATTTCATGAGTAATGAAAACATAGATGATTAACAAGAACTAGGAAATATTTACACCTTAAAAGGTAGATTAGGATGAGTTAAAAAATATCGTGTTTTTCGATGAATCAATCAATCGACTTATATTTCAATATGTTTTGTATTCGTCTATAAATATCCAACGTTTTTAAGGGAAGGTAACTTTTTAATTTTTAGGCCATATGTGCTCTATTCAATATAACAGTACATGTTAATGAAACATATCTACCACTTAGAATGCGCTAAAATAATTACAGTTGTATACCTGCCAGAAGCAAATGCCTACGAACTATTGAATGAAGAGTATATGCATGTCTTTTTTTTTCTTTAGTTATATGGTATAATACTCTTTCAGATGTAGAATATTATAGTGATCGACCTATATGATGAGTTTTTTTTTTTTGCTTGCATCTTAACATCATTGATGTATTCTTTTGAACATTTGGAAAGAGTCTTTACTTGTCCTTAAATAATTGAATATAGATGTATATATATATATATATATAAAGAGATCATTATGTGTTTAAATGAAGTCCGATAAAGAATGTAGAAGGCGGTATACTAATAAGTAATAACTAATTCCGATAGATATAGATTTAGTATATCTTAGTATATGGACATTAGGATAAATATATGATTGAGAATTGAAAATAAGCACAATAGTAATTGTGGTAATTTAGTTACTTTCAAAACAATACTTCGATAGACACGTACTTCTTAGTTTTATTAAAAACAAACCTGGTTAAGGAACTCTGAATTAAGTCAGAAATAACTGCGAATAATGAACTAAAATAAGGTTATTTGGCAGGTAGTGCTAGATTTTACTGTATAACATCAAATCAAATAAATCTATTCTCTCTCTCTCTCTCTCTCTCTCTCTTATTTTTTTTCCTTTTAAGTAAAAATACACTAATATGGTTTATAACGAAGGCCTTTAGGACCCTTTTTGCTCTTCTTATGTTTGTCCTTTTTATGATGAGTTTTCTTATGTTTCATTCCCCTTTCTTTCGTGATCTTCTCATTCTGTTCAGCAGTTTCTCTTTTTAAAATATCCGTATTTCCAGCTTTAGCTTGTTCCATAATAAGTTCTTCTGCTTCATCTTCGATCATATCAACCTCAACATTTGTTTCATCTAGTACATTTAATTTCTTTGAATAATCCCAGAATGTTTCAGGTATAGTCAAAGAACCACCACCATTACCATTACTATTGCTATTATATTTCCAAACTTTCAAGGACCCATCTTCACCACACGAATACAGTAAAGAGGTATCACTGGATGGTATAAAAACATCCCTGACCACATCGGATGCATGTGGGTTTTCAATCGTGACAGCATTAGACACATCGTCAACTTCATTATGAAATGGGATTATCTTCAATTCGCAACGGTCGTCATCATGAGACTTCCCGGCAGCAATATACCCGGGATAGACATCTACGACGTAGTCACACCCAAACCTCTGTCTAACGTCGCCAAAATCCACGGGTTGAGGCTCTTTTAATTCCTCGGACTTGTCGTTTAGCTCGTGGACAGCAAGGGTTTCCATATGGGACAGTGTAAATATTCTTCTTGGTGCCAGCCAGCCACAGGAGTGTATGGAATTGTAATTAATCACTTGGTGCAAAGAGTCGTCTTCCTCTTGCTGGGTGAGGTCATATATGTTAGTGTACCCATCGGTAGATCCACTTAGCAAAACGGAGGGGTCAGAAGGATGGAATTTGATACATGTGATGTCATCGTGGTGCGAATCGACAAAGGACTTCCAAGTAGAACCTAGTTTTCTTAGATCGTAGATGTGCAATTGGGAATCCACGCCTTTCAGTTCTGTGCCGCAGGCGATCTTCCCATGTTGTGAATCCAGGGACAAAAAGGGCGAAGAATTGGGACTTGTGATAGAACCGATGGGTTTCTCTGATGAGTCTCTGACATCGAAAAGTTTCACGGTGTCGAGAGAACAACCGACAAACAGGTCACTGTTACTTGTATCTGAATTGACCACTTTCAAAGAATTGACGGAGGTGTTACCTATTTTAAAAGATCGGTTGGATCTATTGGTCTTCCAATCCAATAGATGGACTTCCCCATTGCTCAGACTTATTAACAGGCCATGTTTGAGCATAGGTTGTAATTGGAAACACCAATTGTCCGAACCAAAACTGTTTATATCTAGTAATGTGTAAGCAGACATAAATCTTCGTTATATCTATATCTATATATATATCTATATATATATATATATATAAGAGGGAAGGTTGGAGGAAGGTAGCAGGGATATGTTAGTGGATTATGTATGTGTTTGTCCAGACTAATTTTTTAATTTTTTGACAGTATTCGAACCTTGTTGAGGTCTGGAAAACGTTGGTTATGTTGTGTTGTGAATAATTTTTATTCATTCATTCATTCATTATTTTTTTTAAAAAAAAATTCTTGTCTTACGTAGACAATCTCAAAATCTTACATGATTAGATGTAATTACTAGAAAAGGATATACATTTATATATATTATGATAAAACAGGATTAGTGTTAGTGAATTCATATGTTGAAAATATATACTAGAAAGACAGTTGACGTAATAAGATACAAGAAAAATGTTATACTTTTCTCATTTTTGAGCATCTTAAAACGCTCTATTTACGATCTTCACAAAATGGAATAAATAAATAAATAAGTAAGTAAGTAAGTAAACGTAAACAGTTGTGTGTATCTTCTTTTCAAAGACTAGCCTAATAGAAAAAGATAATCCATTTTCTTCTGTTCACTATATATATATAGATATGAAATAACAGACCAACTGTATATCCTCCAGGGGCGAAATAGATAAATCTACGAAGACAGCTGTCAATTACAATGTTGTTGGATAAATAAACCACATCCCACATTCAGTGGCTTCTTTCTTACTGCAACAGAAAAGCAATACACGCCGTCTCTGCTGATCTTCTTCCTCTCTCTATTTCTCTTTCTTTTGCCGCCCAGCAGTGATTTGTGTATCTTAGGGTTTCTTTGTTTTAGGGTTTGTTCTGGAGTTACCAAGAAGAAGAGGTGAGAAAAAAAAAAAGAAATGAAACGAGGTGAAAGGCCACGAAAAATGAGAAAACAAACCCGAACATGGCAAAACCTCATCGAGAAACTCTTTTGTGTGTGTGTGTGTGTGCCTGTAAACATATGGTTGAACCAAGTGAAACTAGCTATATTGGGTAGTTTCCTGTTATCTCTAACACACTCGCACACGTATACTTTCAAAACTATCCTAACCGTTCACAATCGGTTTACAATACATACACACATACACATACACACACACACACATATATATATATATACACGCAAGCATACATAACTCTAGTTGTACAAATGAGTAGTGTAGTCAATAAAAGTGGGACACGTTTTGTTCCCAAGGTAAGACAACGTCGTACTCAAGCATCTGCTAAGCCCGTTATACCTAAGCCCACTCCTGTGGTCGTTAGAGACCCTGCCCTGGATCTAAATAAAGACAATGATACAGGTGATATTTACAACAACGATTTGTTAGAAGGTGCTACTCAAGTTCCTACTAATGAAAAACATAAAGATAAACTAAATGATACCAAGATGATACCAAGTACCACAAATAATAGTCATACTGATAACGATGACGATGACGATGACGATGACGATAATGATCATGATCATGATGACGACACACAATTATCTCAAGTGAGTACACAGGTGGAACCCAGTAATGGGAATAACGATGATTCACCAGCAGATAGACCGAATTTCAAGAATAGACATCAGCATTTAAATAGATTAGGCAAGATCTCTGCAAATAAAAATTATAACAAATTCAGCAGTGAATCCACCACCAGCACAAGTAGAAGACGTCTGTCCAGCATATCGAGTATCACACCGGGCAAACCACACCCGGCAGAGTCCATCAAAAACGAGGACGCAGCCTTAAACACTTTTAAAAGAAGAAGGTTATCCACAAAGACTAATCTGTCTAAAAAAATGGGTTCGAAAGTTCCGTTAAGGAGTGCGGGGAGTGCTGTGTCAAAGATACCTGTACCTTCCACAACAGGGATCCCTATACCAACAGGTGAGACGTTCAATGGAAACAGCAATGGGAATGGTGACTACAATACAGGTTTAGACGGCAATGAAGATGGACTCTTCCAAAGAACATCGGACCAATATAAGGTACATGTGATCAAAAGTGTCAGGGAGATCCCAAAGGATATAGAAGACAAAGATTCGTCCAAGTATTTGATCGATGAGAATAATTTCACAATGGCGGAACTGTGCAAAAAAACGTTGCCCATCGGTGAAGTCTCAGATAATTTCGAAAGATCCAAGATGGCATATAAGGCAAAGTTGCAAAGACGTAAAGAACGGAGAGAACTGAGACAGAAGGCCAGATCAGAGTTCAAGTCTTTACAGGAATTAAACAAAGAAAATGAAGATCTGGAGAAACAACGTAGGAAGGAGGCGCAAGAAGAACTGATGAACGCTGAGATACCAGAGGAAAGATTCAATCAGACTATGAAACTGAAACTGAATGCAGACGGTACCATCGCGGTAGATGAGGAATCCACCGTGGTCGATCGGCATAAGAATGCAAGTTTGGAACATGCTCAAAAGAAAAAACTCGACGAAAATCCGTTCAATAATTTATTCAATAATGGCTCATATGGTAAGAATTCGTACACGGATCCATGGACACCAGATGAGATGATTAAATTTTACAGAGCTTTGTCAATGTGGGGCACAGATTTCAACTTGATCTCGCAATTGTTCCCATATAGGACACGTAGACAAGTTAAAGCTAAATTTAACAATGAAGAGAAGAGGCATCCCTTAATGATCGAGTTGGCACTCAGATCAAAATTACCTGCAGATTTCGAACAATATTGTCGTGACATTAGGAAAAATATTCCTACTTTAGAAGAATTTGAAGAGAAGATTAAATCCTTGCAAAATGAACATCAATTACATATCAAAGAATTAGAAGCCGCCAAACAAACTGCTAAATTAGAAGATCAAGATAATGAAAAAGAATTTGAAAATAAGGGTCTGAATAATAGAAGAGGCGCAGGAGGGTTCACAAATAGAGATTTACAGACGTATAGAAAGAAAGAAGTCGTTCTTGGTACTATCGATGATATCAAGAGGAAGAGAGAAGAAGAGGAAAGAAAGATACCTGACGAGGATGAAGAGGAGAGTGAAGATGATGAAGAGGAAAGCGAGGAAGAGGAGAGGGAAGAGGAGGAAGTAAATGAAAAGAAAAAATAAATAACCAATAAATTTACACGATTAAGAAGAAAGATATGTCTATTAAGAATAAGAAGGAAAGGATTCTAAGTCACTGGAAATATGTCGAATAATTTAAACGAACCATAGTAAATGTATTGTCTATGAAGACACAGGAATATTTCTTTTGAATTGATCGGTGATACTTGTTTTCTGGCCTTTTCTTTTCCTTCTCCATCTGCTATACCATTGTTTTTCAGACGATATTGGTATAGATATATATATGTAATTATACATCTAAATATTCATAAGTAGTTAATCCCTTGCATCTTTAATTCTATTTCACCTACAGACAATACACGTGCTGTGTTGTTATATAAAGTAATCACTGTCTTACAAGAAGTGTTTTTTACAGTTGTTGGTGGCAGCGTTTTTTTGAAATTAACTTCTTTAATGGATCTATATCGATTCTTTTATCTTAGAGGTTTATACCATACAAAAAAAAATTCATGGTATTATTTTTTTGGGGGTAAAAAGAAAGTATCATAAAGAAAGAGGAACGAAAAACAATGAAATAAATGAAAAACTACATTTTAGCCAATTCACCGCAATCGAACAAACCATTGCAGTTAAAGAGTGAGGAGGAGGGAAAGTTAATAACCATTCTGTTTACCTAGTTTTCTTTTTACATATATATGGTGATTTAGTTATCTTCAAAAATGATATATATATATATAATCGATGAAGAGTGAAAGTGATAACATTAGAGTAATTGAAAGAGATCACTATAAGATCTGTGTCAGACAAGACTTAAAAAACGAGCTATATGTTGAGATCACAGCATTACCAGCTAATTACAAGTTGAAAATTATAAATAATGCTGTTTTGATTGCACTTATAAATGCAACTATTCATTATTTGATTTACTATAGACAAACGATTGATTTAGATAGATACAATATTTGGTTTCAGTTGATTTTGTTTCTCAGTACTTTGATTTTGATTAGATCACCACCAGTGGAGCAAGCTACAGTTATTAAAGATTGTGGTATTCAACTGGTAAGTTGGAATGGGTTTTTAATATTTCCATATGGGATAAATAAACAATTGACACAACAAAGGGAATTTATCTCAAGGGAGAAAATCTTAGATGTGATCATTAATGAAGGTTTTTATAAATGGTATCAAGTCATTTTCTATCTTTGTATAATGGCTCGTAATGAGAAAAAATTAAAATTAATGTTCCCATATTACATTAAGATGAAATTGGATGATGAACGATTAATATACCAATTATGTCAAAAATACTTATATACAGAAGAGGACAAAAGAAGACATGATTGTTTGCATTAAGTAATAAAAAAAGAAAAGAAAAAAAAGAAAAAGAAAAAGAAAAAGAAAGAGAAACATTTCTACTTGAAGAGATACAAAATATATGTTACATTCCTCATTTTGATAGACACTTAGAGAAATGAGTATTTTATTAATATTTATATTATATTACTATTCTCCTTTTTTTTTTTATTTTCATCTTTATTTTGGTACTATATAAAATAATGTAATATTGTATCCCTAGCCTTTATTGCATTAACAAACTCAACGTAAGACCAGGTTAAATTTGCAGCACCAGTTAGATATCCAGTATATTTATTAAATTGTTCACTCATCTCACCACGCGAATTGACATGCGTTTGGACAATTTGAATAAATCCATCAGCGCAATTGAAAACTTCTTTCAATGTATCATTAAAAGCATCAGATTTATAAACTAAAGTAATAGTATTATTATTGTTGTTGTTGTTGGAAATTGAAGAATTTGATTGGAAAAATAGATTCCAAAAAGTGTTCTCTTCTAATACAATATTTAAATCATTTTTTTTATCGATCAATGATTTGATTAATCGATATAAAATATTTGCACCTTGACAAGTGGCCAAAAACCACGGATTACCTTCGGAGACATCGATTCCATCATAGATATCTTCGGGATATCTACCTAATGCCACTGCACCAGAGACCTTTTTATTCCAGTTGATTGGATATAATAATTTCATATCTTGAATCAATCTATAAAGAACGTTCAAAACCAATAAATTATCAACATCAAATGGGATCTCTATGCCTAATTGTAATGAATCCAATGGATGAGTAATCAACGATGCTATTATAACTGCAATATCGACCTGGGATTGTCTCGTATGCCATATGGCAGGGGTTTCAATAATGATCCCCTGGTTTAAATCCATATAAGTATTTTCGATAAAAGTCTCCAAAAGGTGTATTGTGTCATTGATAGACTCAGAATCTGGGTTTTGAGGCACAAGAGACTGATACAATCGTAACGAATATAGATGGATCATGTTGTTGAAGAAATGGAAAGAATAAACTTCTTCCCATGGATCGAAGCTTGGTACATTCCAGTTCTTTAAGACGAATTTCATATCAAATTGGCAAACTTCATCTAAGATAGATTTCTTTAAATCGGGATCAATAGCGCCATGATGTTCCACTTTAGTGAGGTAGGTCAAAATGGCAATCAATCTCAATGCCGGGCCATCATTCTGTGGTCTACCCCATTCCAAATCGAAACTTGTATTATTGCAATAAAATTTTGGTTCGCCCAAATTAGACCAATTAGCAAAAGAAGAAAATTTACCGGACTTATTGTCGATTCTTTGTAACGATTTAGAATTGTTTATATACTCTAATAATAGAAGGTTATAAAGGGTGAAATTTTCTGTAGACAAGCCGAAAGAGGATAGATATAGGGAAGTTATTGAAGAATCTCTTATCCATTGGAAAAAGTAATTTGGTTTAAAATGAGAATTTGATGCGATACTGACACCAAAATTAATGTCGTTTTCAAATGGATAAAAATTGTGTTGATTGTTTAAAGATTGATTACTTCGGATATTCAATAGAATATAATCATTTGAAATTTGAAATTCTTTTTCGATCCAATTATTTAAATCTGTTCGATCCTCGTTACTTATATTATACTTTAATAAACTTATTGACTGTTGTTCATCAAATCTGTTTATTGTTAAGTTGATATCTTCTTTATTGAATGTTAAACCAATTGCGAAATTTAAAAAGAATGTAGAAAAGAGAGTACAAAAACGAGAAAGATTTGTTATTAGCATTATTTTTCTTTCTTTCTTTTTTTTTTTTACGCGTGCTCAATTCCTCTACTCCAGCCTATAAAAAATATGTATATGGGTGTATGCAGATGTATTTTATTACTTCAAATATATGAAATTAATATAAATAGTTATATTATCCTATGTCATATTTTATTATAATATATTATAACCTATTATAATAATAAATTTTTAAAATGTCACAAAATCACCTTTGATTTTGTGGTTTTTTGTTTTATTTTTTTTATATTTTTTTTACAAAAGAAAAAATAAATTAAAAAAAAAAAAAAAAAGCTATTTGTACATGATTCGAACCCCAGTTTGAAACTTATAAAAATATGTGTAGCCAATGTATGCAAAATCAAATAAAGAACCTCTTATCGCCATGATGGGTCAAGAAGTCGACCAAAAGGGGAAAATGCATCCACTCATCCACTGAATAAGGATAAGAAAAAGAAAAACAATAAGAAACAAGAGTGGAGTTGGGAAATTATATGATTATTGGCAATGTCCCCTTAAAATATTTCACACAAGAAGTCCTGTTAAAAAAAAAACAAATTGTACCCCTAAAGAAATGATATTAAAAAATTTATTACAACCGTACTGTAAATTTAACGTACATCCTACATTTCTTTTTTTTTTTTTTAATTTTTTTTTCTCCGTAGGCCACCACTTTTCCAACTTTGGCACAGAGATACACGTCATGAATTTCTATCCATGGGGTATATAATAATCATAATAATAATCATAATAATAATAATAAGTAAAACAATAGACAGTAATGTTACTCTCAAAAGTTTAAGAAGTTCTAGATTCCCAGCATACATAGATTGTATTGTATGTATTTGTACCTATATTACCCCTCTTTGAAATAAAACATTTAAACAAAGAGAATTAAAGGGAGACAGGGAAGAAACATCCTCCTCCTCCCCCCTGTAGCAGTGGCAAAACCCACACATATTTCCACAAACATTTCTTATCTGTCCAGGTACGTTCCCCATTGTGTCAGTGCTGCCATGGAGAGACAATAAAACACAAAGAGATTCCCAAAGTTTATGGGTTACGAAAGAAGAAGACAATTGGTGAGAGAAATACAAGGGAGCAAACGGAATATAACACGGTAATAAAAGAATAGTAATAAATGCGTATATATAATATATAATACATACATGCATATATACATATATACATATATATATGTGTGTGTTTGTGTGTAAGGGGATGGGCGGTAATCTAATCTGTCTACAAAAAAGTGTGTGAGTGTTTTTTATTTTTTATTTTATTTTTAATTACAATACGAAGGTTCATATATAAAGGAAGTGGTTGCTGCTGTTGTTGTTTCCTCGTCCTCTGCCATGTTTTCTTCTGCTTTTTTTTTTTTGTTCTTTCCTTCAAATCGGTTCTTTGGGTTGAAGGGAGAAGAACGTTTGATTTATCAAGAGATTGTTTGTTTCAATTCTATTTTTGATGGCCTTTATAATACCTCCTAGTTTATTTATGTTATTTCTTTATCCTTGATTAAAATATTTTTATAAGGGGTCTCCAAATATTCAATCATTAGTATATATATAGCTTCGTGTGGTTTTATTTGTTTGAAGGTCTGATCTCTTCTTTTATTTTTCTCTTTTTAATTGTCTTAATTGTTTTCATATTATTATATTCTTTCTTTCTTTCTTTCTTTTTTTTTGTCAATTGATCATTAAATAAACACTATAGATAAGTAGATATATTTATTGTATACGAATACGTGCTTACATAGCTATATATATAAACATATCTAGCTAACTTTTCTTTTCAACCTTTATTCATTTTTTTTTTCTTTATGTCACAACAACAGTATACTCCATATACATTAAATATCGATCAAGTGCATCTATTCCACAATATTCCATCTGATGATTATCAAAGGCTATACTTCAATCATTATTTATTGAAACAACACGATAATTCTAATAACACTAATCATGATTTGAGCCTGTCTATTAAACAAAATGATTATAAATCTAATATAGTTAATATATTCAACAATCCTCCATATCTATCGAATAAGGCACATGATATTACTGGTAGTGGTAGTAGCAGCAGCAATAATAATAATAATAGTAATAATTTACGCTGTTTTGAATATCAGTTGCCTGATGTCGACGTAAGTAATAAAGATACAGATATCCATGAAAATTTACTCGATAGGGCTCCGTATATTCTTAAAGGATCTATTAAAACATGGGATGATAATAATGATAGTAACGGGCATGCCGATCTTGAGTCTAAAGAAAATTTTGATAGTAACAACAACAACAATAATAATAATAACAATAATAATAATGGGAAAATTATTAAAAAAAATCAAAATAGACCGAGGAATGATAATGAGAAATTGGTTATAACTAAAAGAAGTTTTACTAGTAATAAAAATGCAAATAATAGTAATACAATGCTTAATCCTTCTACTGCGCCCACTATTACTACTGGTGGTGATATTATTATAACACCAGGGGATAATAAATATATCTATGATTTGAATACTAAAACAGGTGATATATCTCTTTCTTCAAACCAAAATTTGACTTCATTGAAAACATCTTTGAATCCACGTTATTCGTTTCACGATACTGCTACTGCTACTACTGCTACTATTAATACCCTTAAACACAATAATACTGATGATATTAATCAAAATAGCAATACTTTGACTAAGAATCAACAATTTAAATTGACAAAATTAAACTATAATTCGATTTCAAATTCAAATTTGATTAATCCAAACAACTGTATCTTATGGGACAAAAACACAGGGTATGTTTTTGTTACTGGCATTTGGAGATTGTATCAAGATATCATGAATGGTTTATCTTCCATAGACCGTTTATCTACCAATTTTACAAGTGACCACGTCTATATTCATTCTAATGATTTAAAAGAAAAATGTAGATTAGAATTAGATCATATATTGAATTATGCCTTCTACGAACCTATTTCATGGGATGGGAAACAAACGAGAAGAAGGAAAAGTAGTCTTGGTAGCTTTGGAAGTGGGAGTAGTATGGAATCACAAAAAAAGGATGTTCATAGTAATAGCACTAATGCTAATAAAGGAATAGATGCTGAAAATAAAATATCAGAATACCCTCATTACGTCGATTTGCATTGGAATAATTTATCAAAGGATTTAAAGCAATTGATACTGGATGATTTCCAAAAAATGTTGGATAAAAAATATCCAGGGAAGCATATTAATAATTTAGATATGTCATTACATATTATACAAAGAATTAGGGGTGGTTACATTAAAATCCAGGGCACTTGGCTACCATGGACAGTGGCAAGATTGATATGTACAAGGTTTTGTTTCCCTATTAGATGGCTATTAGTGCCTTTATTTGGTCCTGAATTCCCAAAAGAATGTGAGGATTATTATTTTAATATAATGTTAAAAAATATGAAATACATTGAACAGAATTCTCTAAACTTATCCAAGAAGGATGGTGGGAATCAGAAAAAAATATCAACTAGAACTAGACGTAACACCTATTCTGGCGTATCCTCTGTGGCAAAAAATACAGCTTCTTCAACTACTGTCGCTACACCACCTAGAACAAGACAGAGAAAAAAAAGACATTCAACCACAAATAAACCTCCACCTATTAGTCCTACAGAAGAAGAAATTTCTCCAAGAACTAAAAAAATTGATTTAAAAACATCCAATGATTATATCACAGGGTTCTCCCCACAGTTTATTCCGAAAGTTTCAAGAAGAAGATCAAAATCAGACTTTGGTATTAATCCATACATCTCTTTCAATCCCATGTTGAGTTCCACGATATTATCTTCGTCACCTACTTCTGCTTCATCTACTACTACTACTACTGCCATACCTTCTAGTTTACCGCCAATCAAATCGGTATTTGAGCAGATCAACCCTTATGATGCATCATTTTTGGCCTCTCCAAATACATTATTTAATCCTAGTAACATAAATACTATTGACAATAACAATAAACCATTTATTACAAGACAAAGATTAAATAGTTTACCATGTCCTAGTATCACAAACCCAAATAAATATTATACTAATAATTATACATATAGTGCGAATAACACCCATTCTGGTGTTTCTGCTTTGTCTAATTTAGCAATGTTTTATAATACAAGAGGGCATAGATATAGTTATCCAAAGGATTTCATGCAACCTAGGATTATTTCAGGAAATGATGAAAATTCTGATACTGCTGCTGTTATTACCACCACTCATGATACTACTAATAATAATTACACCATGGGAACAAGAAATTCGTCAAATTTTTTGTCTTATGGAGTATCTACTTCAGAATCATTTTATGTAGATAATAACGGCGTTAATTGCAATTCTAATTATAAATGGTTTAGTGGGAGTAAGAAGCATTGACTATATTAATCTACAGACGCGGAAATTCTCTAAAGATTAATTATTTTTTTTAGTTATTATATATATATGTTCATTGTTTCAATAAAACATTTTTTTTTTCTTGGTTGCATCGTTCATTTAGGTAAACCTATATATACATCTAAATATCATAATATATATGTATATATTAAGAAGAAGAGAACAATAGTAACATAAGTATAAATAGTGTATGTATTTCTATATGTCTAAACTATTCCTTATGTACATTATAGTTTATATATCGTATATAGAAGACAACAACCAAGAATTATTCATTATATTTTATATTCTAGAAGAGTATATCGCTCGTAGTAGATCTTCACCTATCTACTAAAGTATTTAATAAAGCTACTTCACTTACAAATCCATTCCTTTCTTATAAGCCAAAATCACAAGTTTGGCAAGGTGTACTGGCTAAAAAGATGAATAAAACATTGAATATCTATCGTGACATAGAACACTCATGCATACTTTTAATTTTTCTAATTTGGCTGGTGTCTGCTGGTTAGTCAAAACGCTCGTAACTGCAGAAGCTATGGTAGACCCTAGAGTCTTGCTGAACTCAGTGAGCCAAATCGGTGGCTCCTGAGGGACTGAAATACTGGACACTAAAACTGGAGTGGCAACTGAAGATTCGACTTTGTCGTTGCTGGACTATTCTACAGAATCTGACACTGAAAGTAATACCATTTCATTACTGGCCACAGGTGCCTCCAAACTGTCAGTTGATATCATGGAATTAACAGTAGGAGCGACTTTATTAGTTTCTGGCATGCTCAAAACTGGACAAAATTTTGGGAAATGTAAATAAAATAACTGTATAGAATACTACTGGATCTTTTAAACTAGAACACTACCAAATGTAATAGATGAATATCTCTCGTGATAGATATACTCTTCTAGAATATAAAATATAATGAATAATTATTGGTTGTTGGTTGTTGTCCTCTATCTATGGTACATAAACTATACTGTACATACAGATTAAACTAAGATACACAGATATACAGATATACATGTTTTATAAACAAGAAAAACAAGAACGTCGTCGCCGACTAAAGAGCTTGCAAGATCGTCTAGCGTGACATCAGGACAACATATGTCACAATATATCTGTCGTAGTAGGTTTTCATCTATTAAAAATAAGAAGAATATTTGCTTCCAATCGGATTCGAACCGATGATCTCCACATTACTAGTGTGGCGCCTTACCAACTTGGCCATAGAAGCGGAAAACTTGTTCAAGTGTAAATTATGTGGTTTGGTGTGTAGACTAAATTATAATATGATATTAAAAATATACAGAAAAGGTTAGGGTTAGTCCTCTTCTAATGTTATATAGTTATATAGTTGCGTATTTCGCTGGTTCGCCGGTTGGCTTCTTCTATATAAATTATATATTATATATTATGTACTATATAGGAAAATTATAAGTAAACAAAATTCTTATAAACTCACAAACTCGTGAATCTACTCGGAGA
>JAJLYH010000157.1:0-29404 GCA_030571675.1 Arxiozyma telluris
CCCATAGCCATGGAGCCTTGTGTTCGTTTATCCTTTGTTACCTGTAACATGTGAGAACATCACAAAAGGGGAAGAGAGCAATAAACCAGTTGGGGGGAGGTGAAGGGGCCCGGGGTATGGGAGATGGGGAATGGGTTGAAATATAAAGAGTGGATCAGGAAGAAGAAAAGGGAATCTGGAATTCTTCTCTTCTCTGTTTGTATATCTTTATATATGTATATATATTCTCTTTTCATTATATTATAATATTAACTCCCTAACAAAGTTAGTTTTATAATCAGGTATTCATATTTATTCTGATATCTATATCTATATCTATATCTATATCTATCTATCTATATAAACTTTATTTTGTTTACTTATTTATATTATAATGACTCCAAATGGTGAAAACGATAATACCAACACTTCAGAGATAAGAAATGACAGAGTTGTCACTAACTCCTTAGGCAACCCAATTAATGAGCCGTATGCAACACAAAGAATTGGTTTCTTTGGACCTTTATTAATGCAAGATTCTAATCTATTAGATTCTTTAGCCCATTTCAACCGTGAAAGGATCCCTGAGCGTAACCCACATGCACATGGTTCCGGCGCATTTGGATACTTTGAAGTTACGGATGACATAACTGATATCTGTGGCTCCGCAATGTTCGACACTATAGGTAAAAGGACTCGTTGTTTAACAAGGTTCTCTACTGTTGGTGGGGAAAAGGGGTCTGCTGATACAGCAAGAGATCCTCGTGGGTTTGCCACTAAATTTTACACAGAAGAAGGTAATCTAGACTGGGTGTACAATAATACTCCAGTGTTTTTCATTAGAGATCCCTCTAAATTCCCCGCTTTTATTCACACCCAAAAGCGAAATCCACAGACTAACTTAAAGGATCCCAACATGTTCTGGGATTTTTTGACTATTCCCGAGAATCAGGTCGCTATTCATCAAGTATGCATTCTGTTTTCCGACCGCGGTACCCCTACTTCATATAGAAAGATGAACGGTTATTCTGGCCACACTTATAAGTGGTCGAATAAAAAGGGTCAGTGGCATTATATTCAAGTCCATCTAATGACCGATCAAGGGATCCAAAACTTTACAAACGAGGAAGCTGTCGATATGTCAGGGAAAAACCCAGATCACTGTACTCAGGATCTTTTCAATTCTATTGAACGGTGTGAGTACCCTTCCTGGACCGTCTACATACAGACAATGACTGAAGAGGAAGCTAAAAGGCTGCCCTTTTCCGTGTTCGATTTGACCAAAGTTTGGCCGCACGGGCAATTCCCAATGAGACGTGTAGGTAAATTAGTGTTGAACGAAAATCCAACAAATTATTTTGCACAGATTGAACAGGCCGCTTTTGCACCAAGCAATACTGTTCCATATCAAGAGCCTAGTGCAGACCCTGTGTTGCAATCTAGACTCTTTGCCTATGCTGATGCTCATCGTTATAGAATCGGCCCAAATTATAATCAAGTCCCTGTCAATTGCCCCTTTGCTTCCAAATTCTTCAATCCCATCATTAGAGATGGACCAATGAATGTTAACGGGAATTTCGGTTCCGAACCAAACTACTATGGGTCAAACACCAATTATCAATTTATACAACAAGATAAACCGATCCAGCAACATCAAGAAATTTGGCATGGACCTGCTGTACCCTTCCATTGGGCAACAGACGCAGGCGATATTGATTTTAAACAAGCCACTGATCTATATCAAAAAGTTCTCTCTAAACAATCTGGGGCACAGGAAAGATTGGCATATAACGTCGCAGTACATGTAGCTAACGCGTCTGCTGATATGCAAAAAAAAGTAGTAACAATGTTTGCAAGAGTAGATCCAAGGTTAGGTCAAAGAATAAGGGAACTTTGTGACGAAAAATGTAATGAAAGTAAAGTATCAAAGTTTTGAATGTGGTAATTATGTAAAGTTATTCTTTACATTCTTCTTATCCTGCCCTCTACTTCCTTTTAACAAAAAAAAAAAAAAAAGAAACAAAGAAAGAGAGAAAAATTACCAATTCGACAAGTTCACAAATCTTTTATATATATATTTATTTATTTACCTGGGTGGGTGAAGTCCAGTCCTCACTCTTTCTTTCTTTCTTTCTTTTTTAAATTCTTTTCTTTCCCAGGTACATTTGCTTATTATTTATATATCTATTTAATTGCTGTTAGTGATGAAAATAAATATTTATTTATTAATTTAAAACCTTTTGTGTTTTATTTACTCACCCTCTGTTATTTTTTTTTTTTTTACTTTTTTTATTATTATTATTGTTGTCTCTTATTGCTATGCAAGTGGTAATTTCTGCCATTGCCATTAATATAATGAATAAATATATCTATGTTTTGTACTTGAGATGTTGTGGTTGACTATTGTGTAGTATAATATGGTGGAAGTACTTACAACTGACAGTGGGTCTTTGTCTCTTAAAATGAAAACGGTTAGTTAGCGGATCCCAAGAAAAGCCGTGTTTCGGAATTTCCAGTAACTAGAAGCCTCCAGGCGGGTTATTCTGTTGCTACAAAAAAGATGAAACCCTGAAAATAAGAAGTGTGAAGAGGGAGGAGATGGGAGATGAAGGGGGGAGGATGAAGGTGAATAGCTGTGGTTTAATAGAAAGGAAGGGAACAACAATTATTGAGGATAAAGAACGTATTGAGTGTTTTGAGTATTTTAAAATGTAAAGCAAGTCGCCATACGATATATATCGAACCTGGGATTAGTTTTCTTATAAAAATGTCTAAGTTATTAAACAATTTACAGAAAGAATACGATAAATTATATTATTCAAAGGATATACCGGATGCTACTAATTTACAAAAATGTTTAAAAGAGACACACGAATTCAAAAATCAATTGAAAAAGTTAAAAGCACACCTAAGTAAAAATATTCAAAATCAAGAACAATGTGGACTATCTAATACGAGCCCAGCTTGTGCCAAGAATAATGCTATGGATCATGACAAAATTACTAAGAAAAGAACTTTGATTCAAGAAAAGTTAAACAAAACCATCAAGACATGGAACCATTCGATCAAAAAGCAATCAAAATTAACACAGCAACAATACTACAAGTTTAGTAAAAATGGCTTAAATCAGTTGAAAAAGTTTGATCTTGATGATATATATAAGAATAAGATATCTAAAGATAATATTAAATTTGTTAATGAAGCGATAGGGTTCCATATTGCTAGATACAATATTGGGAATTTACCAGTAAAATATGATGGAGATGAGAATGGAGAAAATATTATTAACTACTTAAAGAATATCTATGGAATTGAGACTGGCATCACTTTACTGTTTTTACAGATGGGTCAGATTGTTTATGACTTAAAGCATAACAATTATGATAGTTGTATGGAATGGATCAATAGAATTGAAATGTCAGAAGATAAAACAAATAATATAGTAGATTGTCATTTGAAATTCGAATTATATATCTTGATCGGCATGGATATGATTAAAAAAAATGTTACCTCTGTTGATATTTGTAAATATTTTTTTGATAATATTCCAAAGGAGATTATAGTATCAGAGGAAATAATTAAATCCTATTACTTTCAAACGATAACAGAAGTTGTCTTTAGATTAATCATGGAAAGAGATTTGAATGGGATAGATAACATTATTGAAGAAAGATTGAGATCATGTGTTGATATATTTATCAAGGAATATTGTTTACACAATAAACTCTCCTTTGATTCATCACTATTTCTAGTTGTATTAAGCGGATTAATATCGTTTCAATACTTTATTAAATATAATCAAATTAGAATTTTGTCACATGTTGGTTGGACCACAGAAGATGAACTACCATTTGATGTTGAATTGCCAGATTTATTGTCACATTTCCATCCAATTTTCATCTGTCCTGTTTTAAAAGAGGAAACCACGAAAGATAATTCACCTTATTCGCTTGCATGTCATCATATTATATCTAAGAAAGCTTTAGATAAATTGTCTAAAAACGGTAGCTTGTCATTTAAATGTCCATATTGTCCAGTTCATACCACAGTTATCAAAACCCAAAAAATAAAATTTGTAATGATTTGAAAAATTGCTGTAATAATCCTTTTTTCTATCTTCTTTTTTATTATTCTTAGTGTTACTGTCTGTTTATTTTCATATATATATATATATATATATGTGTGTGTGTGTGTGAAATGATTCAATACGAATATATCCATATATTATAGAGATTATTTATTAGCATTCGATTATTTAGTGCAGTTGTATTTTTTCGTCAATAAATGATGGTTTATATATAAAATTCTATGATTTTCTAGATTTTTTAATAAAATCACCATTTTCAATGGTACCGGAATATGGCCCATTTTCACCAGTCAGCCAACCTGGAATTTTATCAATATTCATCAAACCTTGATCACAGAGTTGATGCAAGCCTCCAAAGACATCTAAACCGTGAAACTTGAATCCAACAGTGATATCATTGTTTGGATCCCTATATTGGAATGAGACTTTTGGTACAGGATCTTTAGAATTGTAGACATTGGGATGTGTATTGGATCCTTTAAATAATAACATTGATTTCGCATTTATATCATCTATTCTGATTTTTTTACCTATGGAAGCATTGTGATCTATTATATTATTTAAAGGTGATACTTCAAAGTCACCTTTACCATATTGAGACCACCTACCTATTGCATTATCATATCTAGAAGTGTTACAAGATTTTAAAATATTATCTAACGATTTTATTGATTCTTTTGTAGGTTCATTTCTTTTAAAGTGAATATTATACGGTGAAGAATTTATGATGATTCTTTTGAAAGTCTCTAGGATCAACTGAGATGTTGGATCTTCACCTGAAGTATGAATAAAGATAGGTAATTCTTGATCATCTAATAAAACAAAATAGTATGGTTTTCTTGAAAGTAGTCTTGTTTTTACACTGTCGAGCCGCGCGAGTGATTTCTCAAAGAATTGTATTCTAATTAATTCCATATTTTTTTCAGAGTCATGTCTTGAAGTTATATAAGTCAAATAATAGTTTGATAATTGATGTGTCAATTCCTTGACGATCGAAGAAATGTTATAAGAGGGTCGAACTTTTTCTGTTTGGGATTTGTACATTGTAATAGAATTCCACTTGTAGCGAGATGGATGAGTTAATAAAATATTAAAATCAATGTCACTCAATTGGTAAAGATTTAAACCATCCGGCCAATATCGTTTAGTTATTAAAGTTGACATGTTATTTTTGTTACGTGATTCATATTTAAAATCTAATAGTAAATTTTCATAGGTCAGATATCGTAGTTTCCTATTTGACAATCCAAACTTTTCATACCAATCAATAGTTAGATTACATAGAGTTTTGGTAGATAATTTCTTTAACAATTTGGACTCGGTATCTTTAGAAAATTCTGGAATATATTCATCATCTAACGACATAGGAGGAATAATAGATTTGTTTTTAATATTAAAAATGCTATCGATAAGGATGTTTTAAGTAAATGGAAATTTTATTCTCTGATCCGTTTAGTTACTATAAATAGACATATATGCAGTTCTTCCCTCTAAGAATTATATCGAAACATATAGAGGAATGTTTGATCACTAAACAAAAAGAAAAGTGCAAATGTGTCTAAAGATTGTATTTTGTTGTATTAACTAATACACATACAGCCTTGTGTGTGTGTGAATGAAATAGGCAAGGGCTAGAGTTAATACATGACATATTGTCTTTATTGATGTTTACTAAAAAGTTGTTGTTCTCAAAATACGTTAAATGAAAAGCATTGGACACCGCGGCAGGCGCTAACAACAGAGAGGTTTGTAACTGAAAAATCTCACATCAAATCTGGATTAGATTTATGCGACACATTATTATTGACATTAACAACAGGCATTGACTGTGACATGTGTATTAATTGATTAGAGAGTCAGTAGTGCATTGCTTTTTTCTACGTTCTTTTGTCTTTTTTAAATACTTCTAACAGTTATTTGTTGGACAAAATTGTGATTATTATGGCTGTACGGAGGATTGGTGTTTTTTTAATATAATTTCAGAATAGTAGAAAGAACATTACACAGATAATATATTATACTATATATTTTTTAAAGATATTTTAAAGTATTAAGGAGAGTGATGATATTTGTATTTAACAATATTTGAAAACTTTGGGTAATAAATTACTGATTAAAAGGCAAAAATCTTACGATATAAGAATTTTGTAAGGGGTTATCTCCAGTAATATACTAAAATATGGATATTAATTATATATAAACACTTACAAATTATATAGTAGTTCATTCTAACTAGTAAAATAATTATATGAATCTTCTTATTATTGTAGATTTTTCTAGATTGATCTCTTAGGTAGAACCTAATAGATAAAACAAGAATTTTAATGCTTATAAGCACCTCTGACACACACACACACACTCAATAATCAGTGGGTCTCTTGAAATAGGTTTCTCAATAATTTGGCACCAACGGTTATTCCAATGATCGTTCGTTCGAATACACCTTCACAGCCTGGGCCCAAAGTTTCGACTGTTCCAAGTCTCTTACCTCGACAGCAAGCGTTACCCCGCTGGACTACGCATTTCAAGATTTTCCAATTAGGGCTTCTTGCAAATTTATAATAAAAAAGTTTTAAAAAAATAGTGTTATGATCCAATAAATGTACTACATTACTCGATTCTCCTCATTAATGAAATTGTATAATCAGTTTAAAAGAAGGTGATTTTTTTTTATTTTGAATTAAAATGAATTTCACCACTAATTGGATTCAATAAAATCTTAATTGAAACTGAAAGTGGTGATACCAGAGGGATAGATGAATCTCGTATGAACATTGTATGAATATGGTTATATATATGAACTCAGCTTGAAAAGAGGAGCATTTCGGTTCAGAGATTGTATAGAATTCTACACTTTTGTGATGTAATAAATGTCCATTAGAAGTTTCTTGACATATAAGGACTGGGAAGACATAAAAAGATATAGTTTTCCGTTTAAATAAAAAATAAAAAAGTTTTATTTACCCTGTGGCAAGTGCGTTGTCAGAGACTTTTCTGTAAAAAGATGTTTTAAGATTATAAGTTGTAAAAGAAATAGAGTATGATAGTAAAATCTTTATAAAATAAAAATAAAAATCGTTCCAAATTTTTTGCAGAAATTGAAAAGTTCATTCTTTAGCCAACGGTTATTATGCATATTTATATAACTTGATCTTTTTCATTATAATATTGGGGAGTGAACATCAATAAGTTTTATATTCATTTCATAATAATTATCAAGCATATTACATCCAATTTTAAATTATTTATCAATCTACGTGTATGTATATATTACAATAGTAATGATGCTTTATTACTAAAATATAAATAAGAAAGATGTCGTTAGAGATGGAAAATGATAGAGGTAAATAAAACAAAATGAAATAAAATATATTAGTATTTAAAAAATGTACGATATATATATATATATATATATATATATATAAATCAAATTAATCTGGAGTCATTACATTTAATATATGATCATATATTAATTTATTCGACATCAGCATCGAAAGTTTGACCTTCAACTAAGTCTGGAATAGCTTCGTCCTTCTTTTCTTCACCAGCAGCTTCAACGTCAGCACCTTGTTGTTGAAGGTTTTGCATTTGACTAGCTAATTGAGCCAAAGCTTGAATGGATTCAGCACCCATTTGGGAAATGATACCTGGGAATAATTCTTGTAAACCTTTTTCTTGTGGAATACCATAGAAGACAGAAGTGTTGTATTGTGGGACAGTTTGGACACCAACTTTGTTGAAATGTAAAACTTTACCGTCATCTTTGAAGAAGTTAGCTTCAGCAACATTGTCGATGGTCACGGCATGTAACTTAGCTAACTGGGCTTGTAATGCAGTGTCATCCTTTTGGGCATTAGCAGTAGAAGAAGTCTTCTTGGTTAATTTTCTTCTGGTACCACCAATCTTGTTCTTGGCAGATAATTTTTGTAATTTAGCTAATTTTTCTTGATCAATTGGCATCGTTTCTTATATATTAAACCACTGCTACTATTCTATGACTTCGAACAACCTAAGGGGCAAACAAAAAAAAAAATAAAAAATAAAGTAATAAAAATAGTTTATGTACGTATAAGTGTTACTACTACTGCTTTTTTATGGTATCACTACTACTCTATTGCACACTTATTTACAAATATTAATTTGGTGTAGAAGGCTAAACGTTGGTGATGTTCAATGGAACAATTGAAGTTGTTCGAAGATTTTGTCGAAGAACTTTACGAAAAGTAAGAAAAAAAATGTTATGAAAAATTGCGTTGGCTAGCGCTCGTGTATAGTGATATAACAGAATCTCGTTATAAGGATGTGTCTTTCATTCGTCTCTGTCTCTCAAATTTCGGTATACATAGTACACTTCTAATATATATATATATGTTAATACTTACCGAGTTATAACTGTTCATTACACAACATATATTTTGAGTATGTACTGTATTTACTTTTGGAAATGCCGTATGCTTAAGGTTATAAATGGTTTACATGGTAGTACTATGTATGTAGAAAACAATAATAATTAATACATTAATTCTCTATGTTCACTTTATTTGTGCTGTATATTCTTTTTACAACCAACAATCCTTGCTGATTGGAATATTGGTGTCACATTATGACACAATAATCTATCTTTCAATAAATTTAAAATAAAAAAAAAAGAAAAGAGAACACTTCATTTGAATTTATTAACTTTACTATATTACAAGGGGAATAAAGGTAAATCTTTCATCTTCTTCTACAGGCACATTATTTCTTGTTTCTATGGAAGAGGCCACCGAATTTCTTTTTCGATTTGTTTCCCTTTTCAGTTGTAATAGTTTCATCCAAGGTTGGTTCTTGAACATTTGTAGTTACTGGATCTGTTGATTCATCCTTGGTAAACTTGTGACTTGTTAATAAAGGTGTAGGTGTCGAGCTTTGTCCGGGGGAAGAATTAAATAAATTGCTGGGCGGAGATGCCAATGAGGTCTCGCTACTACTAATATTACTGTTATTATTGGTATTTTCGGTTGGATTTATATTATTACTATTATTATTCGAAGTTGAAGTTTTATTTGAACTAAATTGAATAGGTCTAGTAGTTTGTTGTTTAGAAAAGTTTGTATTGAGTGGTGTTAAATTTTCACTTCCAATCCCAGTACTGATGTTGGTGGCTATGGCGGTGTTTGCCATAGTAGTGTGGGTATTACCATTGATACCAAGTAGGATATTTTTATTTTGTTGTGGGATATCAATGATTCCTAATCCTTGTCTTGAAACATTATTATTTTCTGATAAAGTGCTATAATTATGGAAAGTTGTACTTTGTACAGGCATCGAACTTATTCTTCTACTAACTGGACTCAATATGTTAGTCGATGTAGAGACGTCATTAAATCCTATACTTGATGCATTCCCAATAGCAGGTAAATTACTTTTCCTATTTTTTCTACTAGTTGGTTTAATTGGGTGAGAACCAAATGAGGATTTGTGGTGTAATTGTTGGGAATCATCGGTGATATCTAATGGTGGAACAAAACTTGATGAAATAGGGTCAACGAACTTGGATGCGCTGACATTTGGTAAAATTGGTGTAGAATGGTTGGATCTATTGGCATTACCATTACTTGAATTACTATGATTGTATGGTAATTGTTGTGATTTAAACATATTTGGAGGTGAACATAAACCAAGTGGACTAACTGGTGATGAAGAACTCTGTGTTATTGGGTTATTTACGTATAATGGTTGTTGTAATTGGTGTTGTCCTTGTTGCTGTTGCTGATATTGTTGATGATGTTGTATTGCTGTTAATTTCTTGTCAAGTTCCAACTCTTTTTTCTTTAGGTCCAGTTCTTTATCTAATAATTGTTTTTGCTTTTCTTTTATAGATATGTCAATATTGAGTAATTCCTTAGATTCAATTTGTGTAGTGGAAGTTGAGATTTGATCATTCGATGAGCGTACGTCATTATTTGGATTGGATACAAATGAAGAAGATAACGAGGAAGAAAGTTTCGATTGCAAATCATTGATAATTTTATCCTTTTCATTCAATTTTATTTCATTCGATTGTCTTAATTGAGCATTTTCTAACTCCAAGAATTTAATCGTTTTTCGAATATTTGTCAACTCAATATCATTCTTTTCAAAATCTTCACGTAAAAGACGATTATTGTTTAAAAGTTGTTTTTTATCATTACTTAAATCTTCAATTGATCGTTTCAGCTGTTCTACATTTTCCATCTTTGTAAACCAACTTGATTTTCCCTCGTTAATATTTGAATATTGAAGCATTATAGTATAAAGAAACTCTAGATACGGGGTCTTAATACTTAAATCATCAGCCAGAAGAATCGGATTCAATAGCAATAGATCCAGGTTTAAATGGTCAGACAGATTTTGTTTAAAATTGAAAAGCAATGCTGGAACATCCCCCAACTCTTCATACTGAGATTTCCAAGATTCTATTATATGGGTTTCGTTATTCGATTGGATAGCCAAGGAAACATTTGAATTTTTAGCAACAGTCAAGATTTCAGTAACCAACCCAGATATCAAAGGTTTAGCTAGGATATCATTTAGAAACGTGTTTATATTAGATTCTTGGAAAAGGATCATTAATGGATTTAGACAAATGTTTGGTATAGCCATTGACCATTGTTCCGATATGAATTTTCTGGGTTCCATATTACAAGTCATTATATCGTTGTGAGTAAAAACTTTGTTGAAAAGAGATGCCAAATCTTTTAAATTTAATTGTATCTGTGAATTGTACTTTGGTTTGATTTGTTTATTGTTTGTGATAGAATAAAAACTTTTTCCTAATATAATCTTTGGGAGATTATTCTTTGGATCGGATTGTATCTGGTTTTTCGGTTGTTGTTGTTTATAGACATTAGGATTTATTTCACGGATATCGTAGGAGGTTAAAATAGAAAATATATTTGATTGAAGAAAACCATTATCACTGTTACTATCAGTATTATTAAGTAAAAATGATTCTAAAGGTAGATAACCAGAACTTTCAATCAAAAATGTTGTCTTACCATCACCACTACTATTACTATTATTATTAATATGAATAACAGATTTTAAAGTATTGAATATACTAGTCAATTCTTTCAAAGACGAAACACTTAAAATGATTAGATCAAATTTAAAATCCTTTGAAATAAGTTTCAATCCTTCAATCAAATTCTGTAAAGAAGTGAAATGATTCTCTAAAGAATACTTAACGATCCCATATTGTTCAGTCTCCAATTTAAATACATTCGATTTAATATTACTAACATGGAACAGTTGAATATCTTTAATGTTTTGGAACCTAGATGTATAAAATTGGATATTAGGGTTGTTACCTGACAGTAAAACTTTCATATTGGTACTTCTATATCTCTTTTTGTATAAGTGTACGGGTATTGTAATACTATTATTATTGTTATTATTATATGTATTTCATATATAATATATTATTAGAATTATTATTACTATTATTCTTATTCGATCTTGAAACGATATGTGTGGAAGCGTAATAACCAATATTTAAGATAACAATTCCATCAATGGCCAGGGCTCCTGTAATTATTGTTAATATTATTATTATGATAATAATAACTGTTAAAATGAACCAGCTAAGATCAAGATGCATATATGAAGTGGACCAAACCCCAACACCTTGACTTTCTCAAGAGACAGTCTTTTGAACGTCTTACCTGTTTTCTTGGCGGTTGTTTGTTTATTTCTTTTCAATGGGGAAAAAAAAAATTAAAATTAAAATAATAAAAAAAAGTAAAAAATTGGTTGTTCAAATCCCGCGGACAAACACACGGAACACGGAAAAAGCCGGGCGGAACAATTTTTTTTTCCGTCTCCCACGGCAGTTTTTCGCTTTGTTTTAAAGAAGCAGCGAGTGGAATGAAGGTGAGTTGAGATGACTTTCGTCGAGTGAAGTGAAGTGAAGTGAAGTGAAGTGAAGTGAAGTGACTAGTTGAAGGAAGTAGAGGAGGGTAAGATGGGTTTTGCTGTAATTGGGTATCCGACAAAAAGACAAAGTAGTCGTTCTATCCATGATCAGCTTCCCTATAGATTGAGAAGTGAAAATGATGACAAACTTGATATATCTAGACAGAAATCACTAAAGGAAAGAAGAAAGAAAAATGCTAGAAGGCTCAAGAAGCAAAGATTGGTCAGTGGAAAGTTAAAAGAATCCAATACACTCAATAGAAACAACAACAACAACAACAACAACAACAACAATTTATTGACGGATGATGATGAGTTGGATCGAGAACTGATTGAATCCACTTGGCTTCGCAGGAATATTAACACACAATATGATATGGTTCAAACAAGACCAAATTGGTTGTCACAGATTAATACCGTTATGCGCAGTCGAGGCTCAAATGTATCTGTTTCGAGTCAAAAGGAGACCAGGTCATATTATACCGGAAGGGATATAAGATTTAAAACATGGCAACCAAGTGAGTCAAGGGTTCAAAATGATTTGATATCGGGTACAATACATAGTAAAAGCAACAGATTATTAAAAGTTGGAAAGGGAACCAACCATTCAAATGGAAAACTTTCTAATTCAATGGAAAGTAAAGTATGTAACGTATTGGAGAGAGATACGACAGGAGGAAGAGAATCAAAGGAAGTAGCATATCAAAAACTATCTTCTGGTTATAAGAATTCGAATGAATCTGACTTAAATAGTCAAGTTGATTTGAAGAAATCACTGGATCTGGAAAGTCCTATAGTAGAAACTGTAGTCCAACAATCAAATACTGCTAAACAGACACAAATAAATACAGGAACCAGTGAAATAACAAATAAATTATCGCTTGATAAGTTACCTCCAGAAGTTATACAAAAGATATTCATTTTTTCCTTTGCAAATTATAATATGCTGTTGACAAATAAGTATTTGAATTATTGTTTGAAACTATCTGACCATCTATTAGAATACAACTTTATAGAAAATTATATCCACATTATAGACAATAATAACACACAGGAGAATAATGACAATATGTTGCCCAGAGTTAAATATCTTAATACTAAAATCTTTGATGATCCAATAATGACACGGTTCTTTCTTAGACGGTTAAAACATTTAAAGAAAAAATTCAATAAATTTATTACAGATGATATACTTGTTAAGGGATTGGCTATTTATAAAAATCCTTCTTTACCGCGTAGATTATATGTGAACACCATTAATGATTATTTTAAAAATGTTCATATTTTGAAATATTTTTTTAAACATTTTGAAGTTGTAGTCATCTCATTAATTGATAATATTATTGATTGGTTCTTCCAATTCCAAACTACCTATAAGATTCAACATTTCCTACATATAATGAAGATCATCAAAAAATATTGTAAGAAATATGATTATTTAAAGGATAAAACTAATTTTACGGCGCATCATCTAGTATCCATACTAGAACATCTGTTTCTTAATGATAGTAATAAGCAATTAGTCACGATCGATTTTTTCCAAGGTTTATCGTCATTTATCGAAGAAGAAGAAGAAATCGAAAAAAATATTCATAACACATCATTGGAGAAATTGAAAATAAAGCTTGTTGGTGTCTATTTGTCTATGTTTTACAAACTATTGTCTGTGGACAGTGACAATGATGGTTTTGATATTAATACAGTACTTAATGATCCATCTCTTTGGGATTGTTTACGGAAAATATCAAATATAGAGTTGATAGATGTGTTTGTTTCACATGGTGTACGTCCTTCATATGGACATATTATATAATATTGATTGCATCTAATTATTTATTTAAATCTTTTTTGAAGCATTTCAATAGATATATATAAAGAGAGAGGGAGAGAAAGGGTACATACGATAATTATTTATTGTACTGTGATGGCAGGTATTGCTATATAAATATTATTATAAAGATTCGGTTTTTGTTGTTACCGTGTAGAATTTCGGAGATATAACATTACGCCGGGCCCTCTGCGGATTTAAAAAAAAATGGACTAATCATTAGAAATTGGACCTATTCAAACTAAAAGGAGGTATAAGCTCTCAGCACATATTTTTGAGTTGGTCGTATAAAAGTGAATTGACTGTCGTTTTGATGAAGATTCCTGAAATCATATGCAAGTATACTTAAGTGGTATCAACCAAAAAAAAAAAAATCCAATAAAAACCATATAAGATTATTATAATAGTGATATAATATAACAAAATAAACAATGGCATTAAATGTATCTCTACCAAAAGTCATTGTACTCGCTGGAACAGCTGGAACAGGGAAGTCAAATATTGGTGATTATTTATTGACTTATTATAAACATAGATATCCAAATATTAAATTTATAGAAGGTGATGATTTACACCCAAAGGAGAATATAGCAAAGATGTCAACAGGACACCCGTTGAATGATGATGATCGTTGGGAATGGTTGAAAACTGTGGCGCATAGGGGAGCTGAGTGTGCCATAGAGGGACATGTTATAGGTTATTCTCAGGGGGTCGCTATTGTAGCCTGTTCAAGTTTAAAGTTGAAATACAGAGATTTGATTAGACAAACAGAACCTAATGTAAAGTTTTATTTCATATTTTTACATGCTTCAAAAGACACTATATGCAAAAGATTAAACCAGAGAATAGGACATTTTATGAAGGCCAATATGTTAGATTCTCAATTTGCTGATTTGGAATTACCAGATATCACTGAAGAGAAGAATTGCTTTATTGTTAATATGGATGGGTTAACATTTGAAGAGATAGAAAAGAATGTCGCATCAATTTGCGATGCATTTATATTATAGAAGTTTTTTGTTCTTTTCGTGTCCTGCCATTATATGATAATTCAACTGTACATATACTCTAAAAGTCTTGGAAGATATGCTTTATAAAATTTGAGTATCATCTTTTGGTTAGAAGAGCGGATCTAGAGTATGAACACTTAATCGGGAAAGCTGAGGATCATTTGTGATACTATCTGTCTTTCCATCAAATATTGTGTCGATCTTTTTGTACATATCTTTAGAGGGGATCCGTGTTGTATATTTTAAATAATTGCCAGTATGGTTTTTATTATTTAGCAAAATTGAATCATAAACAGTGTAGTGACTTGATACAGCTGATTCATCCATAATTTGAGGACTATATATGTAATTAATATCAAGGATGTCTTCATATACTTCATTGATAGCTATAAAAATATTATATTCATCTTCCGATAAAATAGGTACATCATTTAATGAACTAGCAATATTTTCGATCATCGAATTTGGACGAAGGAAACTAGTGCAATTTTTAATCATAACCATTAATGTGGAGATATCGCATCTTAAATTTGGGTTTAATTGTAAAACCTTAATTAATATGTGATATAAGTCATTAGATATGGGTAAGATATCGTTTAACACAGTGTTATTCATTACGAAATACCTAAAAGTGGTATCTTGAAGCTGATGTGCCTTTAACCATGGATTTCTAATACAGACCAAATTGATAAGTAAAATACCTAAAGACCAAATATCTGCCTTATATGTACAGAATTTTGAAATTTTTTGATAATTATTGCTGTTATAGGAATATTTGAAATATAGGACTCTTTCTGGAGCCATATAAAAGGAGGAACCAATTGATGTGTGTGGTGTCACCCATTTTGATTTGGTAGCAAAACCGAAATCACAAAGATGAATATTGTCATTGTTATCTAAAAGAAGATTTTCAGGTCTAATATCACAATGATATATCCCCTTCGAATGACAATACCGTAAAGCAGAACAAATTTGTAAAAAAATTTTTTTTATTAGCCAACCATTATTGATGAACCTTTTTGAGGTGACTATGGAATTGAATAGATCAGTTGGATAGTAGTCCATTAAGACAAAGATAACCAGCGGAGTTTCCATTAGTTCATGTATTGTGACTATATTTTTGTGTGAATGAACTTTTAAATGGAGGGAAATTTCCTTATAGTTTTTAAAAGTTGATAATTCTTCATCTGAAAGATACTTGATTGAATTTAGGTCAAGTAATGGCAAAGACACTTTGTATTGATTCACTCTGAAATAATGTAAGATTCCATCTTTAATTCTTTCAACTTGGGTTCTAGTTGAACATATGTGGTGTTTATTATTGTGAGTATTTGGATAATAATGTGATTGCATAGAAGATTTTATAATTGTTTTGATTGCAAAATCTTTTTTGGAAATGATATCTTTTACATGGAATACCAAGCTGTGCTGGTCTGAACCCAATTGTTTTATGATTTTATAATTATTTATTTCACAATTCTTTAACATTACAAATAGATAGATGTTGTTATATTAACAGTAATATTAAGAGTGGCTGGGGCTGACTACAGGACTAAATAAAAGAGGTTCAGATATGCTTTGAAGAATGGGATATATGGAGACAGAGTTACAACATTTTTACTTATACAATTGTATGTTTATATATAAGTTAAGACATACTTTCATAATAGAAATATTTTTTACCAGTATTATATATTGAAAATAGAAAACAAGAAGTTAATGAAAGCTAATTAAAACGGTAGTAGAGAAACCAAGTAGAGGAAGCAATAATTGATATAAGGCAATCTGAATAACAAAGATAGATTTTAGCCAAAAAAAGAAACGAAAAGAAAAGAAAAGAAAAGAAAAGAGAGAAAGAAGTAATTATGTATTAATATTTGTTTTTTTTTTCAAACATGAATAAAATAGAAGTTGCTTGTTTTAATGTGAATGTCAACAAACCAGCCCTCTGTCATAGAAGGTCATATCGTATTGCAACGTGTCACAGTTGAAAATGGACTATATATATATATATGTATGTGTGTGTGTGTGTGTTATGACCAATAAGGTAAGAAAGAAAGGATATAAATGGCTTGCATGAGAAGCACAAATATTATAAATAGCACAGAGGACGTTGTACAGTGTACGATGGAATAATGGTACGTTTATTTCCGTGATGACGTAAAAAAAAAATACGGCTTTTCCTGTAGTTTTTTTTTTGGGAAATGACGAAATGTTTTTTTTTTAAAAAAAAATTTGTACAATGGAAGGGAGCCAAAAAAAATAAATAAATAAAAAATAATAACAATAATTAAGAAGACAACACAGAAGGTGTGGGGTATAAATGAATGTATTGTGTTTAACTATTATAATAATTTGAACGCCCTGCATCCAGTATTGTGTTGTATTGATACAATCTATTGTTTTGTTTTAGAAGCTTCGAAGAAAATGTAGACGATTTACGAATAATATAATAGTATCGCAAACAATATAACAATAACCATTGTAATAAAGGTAAAGTCGATGTCAAGAAAAGAAAGGAAAAGAAAGGATATATAAATATATAAATATATAAATATATAAATATATAAATATATAAATATATATGTATATATGTATATGGCCAGTTGTTTACAACCGTGAACTATGTGACCAATTAAAAGCAATGGTGTGTGTCAAGGGAGAAAGGGGAAAAAAAAATCTTTTTTTTTTAATCAATTTATTCTATGTTGAATATATTGTCATCTTGTATAAGGAAGTGGTAACATGTGATCCATGTTATTAATCTCCCTTCCCCCATTCCATATTGTTAGAAAAACTGAACTAGGTTTTTCCTATTCATTATTGGCAACAACACTGAAATATCCTCTGACAGTGTTTTTTTGGATATTTATTAATGCATAACATTGGTTGCAAAAGCAACATAAACTTGAAAAGTATTCAATTGATTGCGGTGCGTATTGATTCTTCTCGGTTCTTATATTTTCTTATCATTACAAATTGTCAATTAAAGATTTTACTTTATCATCAAATAGATCAGATTTTATTGGCATTTCTAAAGAGTAAAATGGATCCTTCATAACGTAATCACTATAGATGCAATATACTTTTCTTAAAAGGTTATCTGCAATTTGATTACCAAGATTATATTGTGATGCATTCATGCTTTTATTACTGTTACTGTTGATATTAATACTGGTATTATTCATTATATTTGTTTCTGAGTCATCATATGAAGGTAACACAGTAGAACTAATAGCCACAAATTTTAATCCAGTCATAGTTTGATATATATACATAGTAAATTGATCAGTGCTTAATTGTTTTAGTCCACTTTTATTCCAACTATAGAATGGTTCTTTAAAATAATCGTCTCCTTTGAAACTACCATATTTAGTCGGAATAGCATTCTTGGGCGACCTTTGGGGATTCTTCACACCAATATAAGGATGATATGGAATAGTAGAATTGACATTAGATTGAGATAACTGTAGTGCCTTGGGTGTGATTTGACTTGATATGGCAAACACACTATGTAATGTACTTGCTAAAATTAACAAATCATTACTATTCAGTGAATGTTTGAAAGTGGCACCAGTAGGTACTTTCTTTGGAAGATCAAACGACCTATGATATATTAAACCACCTGATTTATTTATAATTAATATTGCTTCTATACCCATAATTAAATTGTAAACTTATATGTTGTTTTTTTTTAAATTAATTAATGTAATGTTTCATACCCTTCTAGATACAACTTTTTAGAAATTTGTGTGAATTCAATCAACCTTAAATAAGAGAATAATGTAGGTTTAATTTTTAAATGAATCGTTTATCTTCTTGTTTTGAATGTAGCTTAAAGTCGTCCTGCTTATAAATATTTGTTGTTGTTGTTTTTTTTTCTTTTTTTGGTTTTTTCTTTTTGGTCTTTTTTTTTTTATTTTCCATCTGCTAATAGTAAATATACAAAACATATATAGATATGTAAAGTCAGGCAAGTATTATAGGTATATATATAGATATGCTTATATTTATAATAATGGGGGCCGGTGTTTGTAGTATTATGCCCTTCTCACAATGACTGTGGTCAATTCACATAAAATATTAAACTATGAAATATATGAGATTAATAAATTGATTGTTATACAATTAACATAAAAATGCGTAAGTCTCAGAACGTTCGTCCAGTGCATGTAAGTATATTTCAAGCTATTTCTATAACTTATAATATCTAGTCGTTGTGATATCTTTTTTTATCTTCCTTAATTCAGTATATATATATATATATGTGTGTGTGTGTGTGTGTGTGTGTGTGTGTGTGTGAAGTTAAGCTACTACTACACTAAAAAAATAGTTTATCATACCATTTCTTGTTTTTTTTGGCCATTAACGTCGCATAATGACTCATTTCACCCCAACAATTTCTACCAAAATTGCAACCTGCCATATTAACAACAAAATCTCTTGCTTTTTCATCGTAGAAATACTTTGGGTCATCACTAAATTCAGAACATGCACCAGGAGGAAACGAATTGATCATTCTTAGTGGTAGAAACCCGACTTTGGAACGGATCCACGCCTCACTGGCATACAGTGTCTCCAAGGCATCTTGTTCTCTATGTTCCCAAACCATGTGCTTTTGTTCATACCCAGCAGGATCCCACCAAATATCTAATAATAATTTAGACCATTCACTGTTTCTAATTAAGAAAGAGCCAAGGTTAAACCCACCACAATCCTGAGTAATTAATAAGTCTAAATCTTGAGTGTAATCAACATATGGTATATCAATTTCCAAACCTAATGGATTGAAAGATTTCAGTGTACGATCCACTATTTTATCTACACGACTGAAAATATGGGATTCTAATGATCTATCAGGTTCCATAATTAAAGTATCTAAATCCAACCACCAAAACCATTCGGCGTCTGGAAATTCTCTAAATGTTTGTTTTAAAATATCCACTTTTTGCCAACCTTGTCTATACTCATGAGAATATCTTTTTGCAGTAGTTAAATCCTTTATGGTTAATCCATATCCATGTCTCTTAGCATAAGCTCTTTTATTGGCAATAGAAATCTTCTCAATGGCCCATTCTTGTTCGTTTTTCCATCTTAAAACACCTCCACCTTCGTTAGCAGCCACAATAATAACAATCTTTGGAGACCTCTTAAATGAAAACCAGTTAGATTTTCCTTGTTTTGTCAGATCTCTTGGCAATCCATTTGATGATCTGGTTTGTGATAGCGATGAGGATGATGTGGTGATCACACTTTCATTAAACCAAAAGATGCAAAATACAAATATGAAAATTAAAAGAGAACATGTCTTAAGATTAGGATTCTTGTAACCTAATTTATTCTGTAGGCGTTTGAAAAATAAAATATAGGGCCTTAGGTATGAATTAGAAGACCTTTTCTTTTCTTCATCTGCATCCTCTTCAAACGGATGATATGGAATGGTGGACATGGTTATATGTTTGGTTTTTGTAACCTATTAGTGAGAATCCCTCTATAACACTCTTATAATTTGATGATTAACGGTTAAAGAACTTCGATAAATGGTTTTCTACTCGAATATAAAGTAGGTACCAAATTAGCAGATCAACTCTTATCACTAATTCAACGTTGGTGAAAAATACGTCTGAAAAAGTGATTTGAATATTCTATATTTTTTTTTTCTTGTCTCATGGATTTTGATTTGTTTTTTTTTCCTGTGCCAATTTTTATTACTATTTTTGGACTCAGAGAGAAGAGGGAAAAAGAGAAATAAAATACCAATTACATGGATCAAATAGTGGGCAATATGGTATGGTATGTAAAGACACAAAAGTATATAAGTAACCAATATCTGTGTAGTTTTTATTTTCTTTGGCGAAAAGAGAGGAGTGGCTAAATGAAATGCAAATAATATGAAAAGTTATAAAGTAGAGTATATAATTGTATACATATATATATATATATAATGCAATCACAAAGAGTGTTGTGGAAGCAGTGACCGTTGTTTAATGAGATATGATGCATAAAGAACTTGCTGATAGGTTATTTGTTAAAAATCAAATTCATTGCGGAATTGGTCTAAATTCATACCAGGTGTCACTCTACTTAAAAGATCATTTCTTTTCATTGCAATAAAGGCTCTTTTCAAAGTCTCAATAACGTTGTCATTGTTGTAATTTTCATTATACGATTTTTTATCCTTTCCAACTTGTTGCATCCCTTCGACTTCGTGCATTTTTAATGCGGTTAAAAGATGTTCCACGGCTTCTTTGAAACAACCTATGTTCATTGATGATACAGCTAAATTGTATCTCGCCCTAACGAAAGATGGTTTCAATTGAAGTGCTCTATGGTAAGCTTTAATAGATTCTTCAGATCTATTTGAATTGGCCAAAGCAGCACCTAATCTGTTCCACATTAATTCATCATTGGGATTCACTTTTAATGCCGTTTTAAAACATTCGATTGTCTTATCATAATCATCATTTGCATAGAATAATAAACCAAGACACAATTGTACATCTGGATCCACTTGTGGTAATTGGTTAGCTAATTTTAAGAATCTTTTTGTTATCTTGGCATTAAGTGATAAAGGATCCTCGATTTCATTCTCAGATAAATGCTGTAATTTTGGAACACTTGTATCAATATTTGGATATTTTGTCTCGATCCATTTATTTAAAATTGTAAATGAGCTTGAATCATAACCTTCATTAATGTAACTAATAGCCAAATTTTTCATTGCCTCTAAATTCTTGGGATCTAATCGTAAACAATTTTCTAATGCACTGATGCCATTAATCTCCTTTTCATTTTGAATCTGTACTAACCCCAACCTTAACCATGCGTCTACATGGTTTGGATTCTCTTGAACAGCAGCTTCAAAAGCCATTGCTGCTTCACTTAGTTTGGCACCATTTTCCATTAAGATACAACCTATCTCATACGCATTAGGATTGTCTAAATACACATTATTGGTATTTTCAAAATCATATTTAATATCAGCCAATTCACCTCTTTGACTAACAAATTTTCCGCCATTTAAAAAGTTTGGCATTATATCTTCAGAATCTTGGTGAATAGAATCCCAGACTTGTTGAAACTCTGCTTGATAATCTTTATCGATTACGATATCATGATCTTCCAAAGATTTATTGATTTGTTCAGGGGTGTCTAACATTTCGACCTCTTCTTTAATCTCACTATCCTTAATATGTAACGATTTAGTGACTGCTTTCTCGAGGTTATCAAATTGTTGATCCCAATCGGACGTTGATTTCATCATTTGATTATTGATACTATTGTAACTTGATTCTCTATTTAGCGGTCTTGTGAAATTAGATACACTGTTGCCATGGATACTATAATTAGAAGATATCCTTCTTAATGGTTGATGATAGTGGACTGGAGTTATTGTTCCCGATGGGGATTGTTGATGCATATATTTAGAGTTCATAGACATATTGTTAGTTTTAGTGTAATTATTAAACACAATATTTGATTGATGATTATTTTGAAATTCATGAGACCAGTCATGACCTAATGTGTTTAAACTGGAGGATGAGGATATAGAGTTTATTCGATTAGAATCATGTAAATTTGGAGATGGTAAAGAATTAAGATTAGAGGTCGTTCCCTGCATGAATTGGTTCATATGTGATTTACTATTCTCTGAAAGAACATTAATATTAGTCTTAAAATGATCTAATGAATGTAACGAAGGGGACGATGGTGACTGTGCAACTTTATTAGATAAGTTACCTTGTTGTAGATATGAATTATTTTCGTGTGTGTATTTATTAAACTGGGTTAAGGGATTGTTATTTACTGAACAGGATGCTGCGTTCATTATGTATATGTATCTATGTGAATTCGTTTATTTTTTTGGGATATTTATTGAACTGTAATTAATTTACAGTAGGTTAGTTTATTTAGCAATTTCAAACGTTTCTGAAGTCCTTGTGAAGCAGGCATAGACTTGTACAGAGTCTTTTGCAGATAATACGTAAATTTATGGATATGGGTATGTGTATGTGTGTTTGTTCTTGAAGGTGTTAAAAGATACTTTTTCACTTAAGATCATTCCCTTCTAAACAAACAGCCTTCCCCTTTACCATCCATCGTGAAGTGCTCGCAGTGGCGGCATGGCGGTAATTTTCAGAGAAAAATGGAAAAAGGAAGAAAGAAATTTTCTGTCACGCATTTTCTTCTGTTTTGTTTTGTTTTTATTTTGATGATCAGCGAAGCTGTGTTTTATGTTTTTCCTTAGGGATGGTTGTCATTTATAAGGGTTTGTTCTTGGTTAAGCAATATTTTCCCATTTTTACATAATTACGTTTAGGGTTTTGTTTTTGGTGGTCCAATATTTTCCTTTCCTGTTGACTTCCCTCCTTCTCTACTATAATTGATAAAAAGCTAGTGAAGAAGAATCTGGTATTATTATTATTATTATTATTATTATTATTATTATTATTATTATTATAATTATTATTATAATTGCCATGATTATAATTATTATTATTTAGGTGGAAACATTGTTAGAGAGTAGGCTTGTAGGAGTTACACTTATAAAAGGTGAAGGCTAGATATATGAACAGAGGGAAGGCTAAAGTATAGATTCCCATATTCACATCAACTCAATAATAAACATCACTGGCGGAAGAGTTGGTATTCCATTTTAGTTTTAATTTTATTCTACTTTTTATTCTTGGCCTTTGTTCCTCTTTTCTCATTTTCCCTTACCTCTTTCTCCGGTTAAGATGGCAAGACCTGTGAAAATATCTTTAATATTAGATCGTTTGAAGAAAGAAAATAAATCTATCAATGCTAATGATCCAAATAAAGTACAAAAACCTATATTACTTTCCAAAAAGGAGAGATTGGGTATTGCAAAAAATTTACTCGCCAACAAAATTTCAGATTCCACAGATAATATAGATTATGAGACTTTTTTAAATATCCGAAATAAAAAATTATCCAATTTAAACCAATTAGAAAATAACACTACACAGAATATTGAAGAGCAGCAGAATGTTGTACCGTTGAGGGATTCGAGTTCTAGTTTGAAAACTGGCTCTATAGCAGGCAATAGATCCAAATCCAAATTCCAATTTACATGGGATCTTAACGATGATACATCATTGGATTATGTGCCTATCTTGCCATCGAGTCTGTTGAAGAAGATTCAAAATAATGATTACTATAATAACAAGACCAGAGGTAAATATTTAGATTCCTTGGAAAATATCTATATGGGTAAACATTGGAGTGAAAAAAGTTATGAGGAGATGACAAAGAGAGACTGGAGGGTATTTAATGAAGAATTTCATATAACAACAAAGAGTGAAGCTTTTGAAAGTGGTTTAGAGAATAAAATAAGACATCCGTTAAGGAAGTGGGATGAACTGGGTTTGATACCGAAAGAATTTGTCGATATTTTAACCAATTGCTTGAGATTTGATACTCCTACTCCAATTCAAAGGATCTCAATACCTAATCTATTAGCAAACAATAATGATTCACGAAATAGAGACTTGTTGGGTGTCTCTGCAACAGGGTCTGGTAAGACATTGGCTTTTGTTATTCCTATTTTGATTAAACTATATAAGGATAAAATTAGACCACATTCCATAAAAATTATGGAGGGCCCAAAGGCTTTAATAATAGTGCCAACAAGAGAACTAGCACAACAAATTGAAATGGAAACCCAGAAATTTATATCCTTTTGGAGAGATGGTGAATGTCAGGTTATTTCAATTGTTGGTGGACATTCAATTGAAGAAATTACTCATATCGTATCGCAAGGCTGTGATATTCTGGTAGCTACACCAGGTAGATTAATCGATTGTTTGAAAAATCATGTCCTGTCAATAAATATGATTGATTTTTTGGTGTTGGATGAAGCTGACAAAATGATTGATTTAGGGTTTGAAGATCAAATTAAAACTATATTAAATCAAATATCTATTGAAAATGATAGAGTTGTCAAAAAAGCATTGTTTACTGCTACATTATCACCATCAATCCGATCAATTGCTGCCAGTTATTTAGAAAATCCAATATATGTGTCTGTGAATCTAGCAGAGAATCAAGCACCAAAGATTGAACAAATTGTCGATTACACAGCAAATGATGATATCAAGTTTCAAAAACTTAAGGAAAATATTTTAACACGTTATAGGTCACCTATTATTATCTTTATTAACTATAAGGCTACTGCAGATTGGCTTGCAAAGAAATTTCAAGAAGAAACTAATTTCAGATTCACAATATTACATGGGTCTAAAAGTCAAGAACAAAGAGAGCATTCGTTATCGTTGCTTAGATCGCAGAAAGTAGAAATAATGATAGCAACTAATGTGGCAGCAAGAGGTTTAGATATCCCTAATGTTTCGCTTGTGGTTAATTTTCAAATGTCAAAACACTTTGAGGATTATGTTCACAGGATTGGTAGAACAGGTCGTGCAGGAAATTTAGGTACTGCGATTACATTTTTGGATGGTACTGAAAGTCAAGAGCTCATAAAAAAATTGTATAGTTATACGAAAGAAAATGACTCGACGGGGAGAAACAAGTTTTCACCTCATATTAAAGAGACATTTAATCTAGAGAAGCGGAATCAATTTTCTAATATAATATATTAGTTTATCTATATACAATGGTGTATGTATGCATTTTATGGAACATTTCTTATTTATTTAAGGGTGACTCATCCAGTAAAATTGCACCAGATTGACATACTTCATATATATAATATCAAATACTAGACTCATTTTTTGTAAGTTTATTGGGAAATTTTCCATTTAGTTATTATATACTAATGCATTTCAATACTGCGTTTCAGTTTTATCCTCCCCATTTAATGTTTTCGCCAGATCATGGTTAATATTGTCTATGTTACTCTCAATTTTTGAAAAGGGGATATATAGCTTCAGTGGCTTTCAACATATCAGCAAGTTTGGATGAGTGTAGAGTAGAAGAGTATATAATTACAAAGGGTCTATCATTTAGGTAAAAAGAGTTATGATAATCCTTATATCTTTGTTCAGAAATATAAATCCTTTTACTTAAATTCCATCACTTATTAACTCTATATTATTTCTCAAAGTCATCAAGAACAATTGACCTTAAAATATCATATAGAGGTTCACTAGTGGCATCAAATTTTTAATTTCATTTCCGCACCTGCATTAGTAATGTCCGATCCACATGTTAATAAATGCATAGTACTGTTTAGCCCGAGAGGTAGCTGCTATTTGATTGTTGTAAATCCAGGGTTATCAGTTATTATATCCTTGCACATTTTCGAAGTACTTAGATCTGAAAAGGTTGCCATTATAATCACATTACCATATTGAATACCAACAATATAACCATCGTACAAACTCATTGTTCCTTATATCAAAATAATATTGGGAGTAATTAACATTTACTAAATGAAGTTTAAAATACATTGCCAATAAATCTATAAAGTATTGTAGATTCTTGGTATCTTTTGCTAAGGAACCTACCACAGAATAACATCTCTACTTTCACGAAAGTTATCTACCCTTAAATAAAGAACAATACCAGTAGATAGTTTCAGTTCAAACATTTTATGATTACGTGACTGGACTTTAATACTACTGTCAATATCAGTACCTGAATCTAAAACAAAGTGGCGGGCAGTCATAAGAGCATCTTTACCACCACACGAACCATTAGCTAAAAAATTGGTGTTGACACTATTATACGTATAACCAAAAAATGTTTGAAGTAGTTTATGTAGGTAGCAAAGAATATGAAAGGGTTGTATTCACGAATATAATAGCACCTGAATCGCTTAACAATGTAATACTTAACGATTCGTATTTAAAGATTATGTTTAAATGTCCCAGGGTATTATAGATATTTTCGATATTACATTGATCGATTAGAGCAATTGGAATATCAAACAATGGTATTAAAATAATAGGTTTTTGGAAATCATATTTTTGGTTGTGTGTAATGCTTCTTCAAAAAATATTTCTGATAAACAATTGACAACTTAATGGATTTATATAGCTTTATTTCAAAATACATAAGCTACATCATAACCTGGCACTTCTTTGGTATTTAACCTTTAATTTCAGCTAGGTACCATTAGTAATTTCAATCTCAGTATTAGGGTGAAGTTTATCAATATTTTGAATAAGGTTGGCTGGATCATTTCTTAAGTTTATTAATTGTTTCATTGATTAGTGTCCATTTCTTTGGACGCTTTTCATATAGTTGATATCTTTACTTGTTTATTAAATCTTTCTAATTCATGACTTATTTTAGAATAAACATTTTTAACATAAAGTTAGGAGGTAATGTTTGATCTATGGGAACGTCACGTAATCCACTATTTGAAGTTTCATTGTCCTAAAAAAAATTATAATTTCTGTTTGTTGGATTTAAAGTAGTTTACAGTGACTAAACACTTCTTGCATTAAGTTAGTTTGATAATAATTTCCTAAACCTGTGGAGTGGATGGTATTATCATATTTATTCGATTTATATATATTACCCGGTGAAACTTTTATATTTGTTAAAAAGAATTAGCAAATCACAGTTTGTTTAAACTAAATAGCTTGTCTTTTTTATAACTTAGCATGAACATAGAAATCGATTGGTTTATCAAAATTAAAAGGGATCCAATATCAATAACGTTTGTTTTTTTATTCTTTTTTATCATTTTTTTTTATTTTGCAGGTAATTAATAATTTACTTATAATTCAAAGTTTGATTAGGATAACCTATCTTCTTAACCAAACAATTTAATAAATAATATCAAAAATTTTAGTGATGTAGTATGATAATAATTTGTTTGGAGGTATATAAATTGCCAATTAAATAAAACATTCAGGAATTAAATATCATTAGTCAGTTATAAATATATACCTTTATTTTTATTTAATATTCAGGAGACTAAGTATATTAAAAAAGATAGCAAAAGATAAAGTTTCTAGTGGAGCCTTATAAAATTGACATTCCACTATTATAATTTCTTTGGAAGTTTCTTCATTATTAGTAAAGAAAAAAGAGAATTCTAATTCTAGCCAGACAAATAACTAGCTTTATCTTGAGTTTAATTCATTACTTCTTACGTTAAATATTATTAAAAAAAAATATTATATCTAGAAAGCCACAATTATCTATTAAAAATATTTTATATTGCTATATCTGTCATCAGATGAGTTTTGGCTTTGCAGGGTTTCACTAAATATATTTCAACTTCATGTAAAAAACCTCTCAAAAAAAATTGGGCGTTCTATTAAGTAAAAATAGCATCGCTTCCTAAATAAATACATACATTAAAGAGACAAACGTATAATTAACCTTTTCTAAATATTGACACCTTTTGATTAGAAAAGGCCAACTTTCTAGTTGAGCTTGTGAATATTTGGATAACATTTGTCATTCATACTAATAATATTACTCCACACGATGCTGGACTTATTGTTAGTTGGTTTTTTATTATTTGTTTACCAAAAATATTCCATATAGTTTATCTTTAATAATAATCCAACATTATAGGATGAACTGTTTTATTTTGCTAACCATTTATATGATAGAGACAAAAACTATACCAGTAGAAATTGGTATTTCAGTTGAAGAGTTTCAATTTTAAATTTTGTTAGAAATTCATAAGGAACACTAAGTGATAGATACAATGTTATTATTTGATACCACATTTGGCTTCACAATAAATCACGATACTAGCTTACAAAATGAATGAACCATATGTTGGATGATGTTAACACAATAATGTATTATATTTTTCGTGGCTTAATTAATATATGTTCAACGAGACATGACACGAAAAAATTTACGTCCACGAAAATAAAAATTGAAATTAAAAAATATGAAAGGATAAAATTACAAAGAACAAGAAGAATATAAAAACTCAATATGTTCAACCATTAGATTTATCAACATTTTATATACTTTATTTTATTTAATTTATATATATCTTTCTTTTGTATCATACAAAGGAAAGGGAGGATTTACATAGTAATTTATACAGTTAATATATTTTACTTCAGACATACTCCTAACACTGTACAATTTAGAGATAGTTAAAAAAATGAGTAACCATAACATTCAATACAATAACCAATCTACTCTTGAACATATCGAGAAAATTTAACGTCTATATGGTATTCTTTATAAATAAGTGAACTGGTTAGAATAAGAAATTAATATATACAAATTTTTTTTATTAATTTTATTAGTTTATTGCAATATATTGTAAGAGTTGTTGTGTTAAATGGATGAATTATATCAATTAGTATAAATATAAACACTCTTACGTAGGCTCTATATAAACTAAATAATAACCCTGATGTAGTATTATTACTTGTTCTTCTTCTTGTTGTTGTTGGTCTTGTATGATATTAAGAGTTGCCTCTTAATATCTATACTAAGACATACTTAAATAAGATGATTACCCCTGGCCTAGTTCCTCAATAATCAAAGGCCTCTTGTCAAGATCTGATATAATTATCACTCCCTGGAAATCCTCCAATCAGGTTCAATACCTTATACTAATCACCGCGCACGTGATAGTACCAATCCTCCACC
>JAJLYH010000158.1:10016-29353 GCA_030571675.1 Arxiozyma telluris
AAAAAAAAAAAAAAAAAAAAGAAAAAAAAAGAAAACAAACTTTTCCTCTCTCTTTACGTATTCTTCTTGAACTCTTCGTGTTTGGTATAAGCCGCTTTATTTTGTAGACATTTCACACTTAATGCACAGTTTTGATTGGGGATTCTCTGCAAAGATCTCTTTGTTATATTCGTATCTCAATCTGCCTGTCTCCGGTATTAAAAACAGTATAGATTGAGCTAAGGTTGGAGAAGTCCTGGTCCCCTGAAAAAAGTCAGGAACAAAAAAAAAAACTACAAATTAGACAAAGGATTGTAGGTGTAATATCGAAATAGAAAGGGTCAGGTGGGAAACAATATTTTTGAATTTCTCTAACTGCCATAGTTGTAGGGAGTTATGGTTCTGTAGAAAACATCTTGGAACCATCCTGGCGCTGCAATTTCCCAACTCTAGCTTGAACCCTAAGTTTCTTGCGCGGGCTTCCTCTTCACTCTAGATTTCTTCTTTCTGCAAATTTTTAACTATTGCTAATTATCTATTTTTGTTTTTTTTTTGTTTTTTGTTTTTTGTATTTTTTGTGTCATAACCGAAAGTGGAAAAACACTTTTTTTCTCCGTTTAGTTCAAGCAGAGTAACAATCCCGAAAACACGTTAAAGTGTACTTTTTTTTTCGAGAAGTCTTTTTTTTCCTAAAAATTTTTTTTTAAAACAGACAATGACGTGTCTAATGATTTTCTGTAATTTTAGTATAGAGTATCGTATAATTTTTAGAACACCTTAACCCCATTACAAATTAGCCATTTTTTCCTCATAAATTGTCATTTTTTCCTCTCTTAATTCTTGATTTGACAATTTTTTTCCTAGTACAAAATACATACATACATACATACACACATATATATATATATACAATAAGTTAACATGGTTTCTATGATTCATCATGTTTTACATATAATCAGTGATACTGAGTTGGAACTTTGAACTACTTCTTTATGGTTTTTTACTTTATTGATGATTCTATTAAACAATTCACATGCTTCAAATCGACTATTAAACCTAAGGACTACAAAGAGTCCCTACTAATTTGGAGAATCTGAGGAGTTATAGAGTTTATTGGTGCGATAAAGAACGGAACTTAGACAAGTAAATTCTAAAAATAATTCTAAGAATCTTCTTGTGTGAACATATATACATTCTCTACCAATCATGGATTTTCAGATAAATCTAATGAATGAATTGGAATACTATCCAAAATGTTGTAAATAATTTTTTTTTTTTGCTTCTTGTAAATGCTTTCTTTGATCATTAATAGAAGAAATTTGACCTTTCATATATATTCAATTGATTACGATTTTCTGTAACCTGTTGACATGATATTTGAAGATGCACCCAAAAAAATAAATCTAGTAGTACTGCTTGAAACGTGGTGTTCAGGATTTTTTCAAGAAAAGTAAAAATACTGTCAGTCAAAGTAAGATGGTGTTGGTTGTAACGGCTTATCTCAAAGTAATGTACTAAAATATGGATATTAACTGTATATAAGCACTTACAATGCATACAGTCATTGATTCTAAACTAATAAATCAATTGTATAATTCTTGTTTTTGTTATCTTGATATTTATTAGGTTATAATAAGAATGCTAATGCTGATAATTACCTCCGGCACAAAAACACATACACACACTCTCTCTATCAACAATTAGAGGTATCTTGAAAATAAATTTCGCATTAATTTCCCCCCCTAAGCTAATCCAATGATCGTTCGTTAGTTCAAATACACACTCACAGCTTGGGGTCTAGAGTTTTCGGTTGTTCCCACGCCTTTTGCCTCGACATTAAACGTTTCCCGCGGACTACGTATTTCAAGATTTCTAATCGGAGATTATTGCACTTAATAGCTATTTCCATACTGTATATTAAAAATAGAAATTAGATGGAATTGAATAATGGAATGTTATGGAATTTATATGAAGGATGATTTTTTTTAATGTCAGTATCAGTATTTGTATTAGTTTCCTCATTATTGTCATCGCCATTCTTAGATTTATGTTTCTTTTTTCTCATTCTGGAAGGCCATGATAAATTATTGTTTTTCTCCTTCAGTAACGGCTTATCTATTTTTCTGCAAATAGATTTAAGTTCACTCACGTTTATATAATCCGGATCAAAATGAATTTTCCCATCAATATACAAATCATTACATTTTAGATCTCTCACAAGGTTTGAATCAATCCCATGAATATTTGCAATTAATCGAGTGGCATCCTCTTCATTGAGTTTATCCATTTTTTTCTGTTTGGCAATAGAGATCAATTTTTGTGGATCTGACATTGATAAATATTGTAAAGAGCCATCTATGTAATCATGAGATGCAGTATTTTCTTCTTCATTATCCAGTATTTTACGGTAAGATACTAATTCTTCCAAATTATATGAAATCTTTTGTAAATTCACCATATCATCAGGAAACTTTAAATGCTTAAAATGTTTCGGTCCCAACAATTGAGGAGTCTTTAAATTTTGATAATATAGTTTCTGTTGTAATTTAATTAGACGATTTAGATCTTTTGAATACTTCTCCAAACAATGGATCGGCACAGTCTCAATATTATCCTTATCTTGGTGTGAATTGATGGTTTTTAGAGTAGGTCTCTTTAGGGAGACATTATTAATGATATGTTTTGAACCTTGTGTGTTACCTGAAAAGATATTTCTATCCATAAGTAAAGAGCCTACAGGAGAAGTTGGAATTGCATTGTCTGTTGAGGTTGTTGTCTTCGTAGTACTAGGATATAAATTGGTATTGGGGATGTTACCAGTTTTTAATCGTTTTATTCTTATAACGGTCTTAGTGGATTCTGGAGTATTTTCATGTTCTGATTTTCTTATTGGTTTTTTCTTAGGTTGACGACTATTCTCTGAATTCGATTTTTTTAGTTTTTCCTTAACGTCAACACTTTTTTCTATAGTTCCCTTCTTTTGCACACTGTCTACTTTCTTAGTTTTTTCTTCTGCATGTTTTTTATTTTCTATTTCTTTTACAATACAACCGTCCTCTTTTTTTTCTTGTTCAATGTGAATCTCTTCTTCAGTGTCCCTTCCTACATGAGGTATAGGTATTGGGTTTTCATTACCCAGCCTTTTACGTTTTCTTAATTCCATCCGACTTTATTTGTATTTACAGTTTCTATCTCGATATAACACTTGCAAAAATCTACGTGGCACTACTTCTATCACTTCCTGTATACGCTTTCCTTGATATTTGTTTAACTCTGGCTCTATTTAAATCATTTTTTTAGATCTCCATTATTTTCAAGAAATGAAGATGGAATTTTTTTTTTTCATTTTTAGTTGCTTTTTCTTCTTTTGGAGTTAAAAAAGTTTAATGTCATCGCTCAATCATCAATCGGTAGGAAGAGGTAGAGACCCGAATTATGCGTTTGTTAATATTGAGAGGGTGGGTGCTGGTATATATAGAGGAGATGGTGGCAGTACCACTACTTATACTACGTATATACATATGTGTGTGTAAGAACGTTACTATAAAAACATGCACAAAAGATAGAAAATATAAAGTTCAGACTTTTTGAACAAGACATCACATTATTATTGTTCGTGATAGTGATCTTATAATTTGATTAAAGGGATGAGCAATGTGTATGCATCTCCCTTTAATCTGATAATGATCTGAATTGTCCATCTTGAATCAAAATATTGGCCATTTTCAATTTCTCTTGTTCGGATCTCCATTTGATCAAAACATGAATATGTGATAAATCTTTAATACTTTGTAGATTCAAATAATTGACAAACCATGCGTAGTCAACACCATACGATAATTTGTATTTATCATGTAAAGTCTTCGATAAAAATTTGTTAATGAGCCTCTCGCATTCTGTGTTCATATCAGGGTATTTATTATTATCAGTGTTGAAGTTATCGATATCTGAAGTATCATTTATATAGATTGGTAATTTGATCTTTGACCATACCAAAAGATGTAAAACGTTTGGTTCATAATTGTAAGGGAAATCATTGAGTGTGACTTTAAATAATTGTCGGTTTGTTAAAATTGCATTTAATCGTTGTTGAGCCGTTACATATTTTATATGATTTAATTCATAGATTTCATTTTCGTCCCATTTCAATTTTTCTTGTAATATGAATTGGGAGATTGTCATATTTTGTTCTTTCAATTCATCTTTATGCCTATGGTATCTATCTGTTTGTTGTTTGGATCTTTTTAATTTAAATAATTCTTTTGTATTAATATATTTAATAACGTCATCCCATGGAATCACATCTGAGACAATAGTTGGTCTATTTCGTTCAGTAGAAGGAATATTATCGGTTAATGTCATATTATAGATAACCAGAACAGTTTTTTGCTTTTTGTTCTTTGCTCTTTTATTCTTTTCTTTCGTTTCTTTCTTGCTCTTATTTGTATTTGAAACTGTTGATGTGGATATACTACTCTTGAAAAGTGTTTCTCGAATCAGATCATAGACTATTTCATTCGAGTAAAAGAAAGAAAAAAATATTGGCAGAAATTTCTCCGTAAGACACCGAGAACAAATTAAAGACATTATAACACAGAATAACAGAAAAAGATAAACAAGCAGAGTAGTTGAATTATTAAAAATATGATTGGATTAAGATGCAAAACAAATAAATAAGTGAGTGTGTAATTATATAAATAAATAAATAAATAAATAAATAAATAAATAAATAAATAAATAAATAAATAAATAAATAAATTGATTGATTGATAAATAAGTACTCTCCGGTATGAGAAAATGCAACATTTTAAAAGGATCAATGATAGTTAAAAAGTAATTCATATCATTTCACTTATAATTAAAGAGTGAAAAAAAAAAACAAAAAACCAAAAACAAAAGTTCAAATAAAATAAATAAATAAATAAATAATAATAATACAGGTTGCATCAAGTGGAAGGGTATGTGATATCGATATAAAAATGTTTTCTGTTTTTCTTTCTTTCTTTCTTTTAATTTTTTTTTTTCATTTCAACAAAGTATTCTTGGTCTTGATCTACCCCTAACTTGTAATCCTCGAGAATTTTTTAATTGACTATTTATCATTGATTTCCTCATTGAAATTGCAAACGGCAATGTGAAACCAGCAGATAAAAGAAAGATATTTAATTTGGAAATACTTGGTAGATTGGATTTTAAGAACATCTGATCTTATTATTTGCTATAAATTATGTGCCAAAAAAAAATATAAATCTGGAAAGAGTCTGTGCTTGTGGGTACGACGTATATTTAGTTTAGTGTGACAAAAAGGCACGTTGACAGAATTGCGTGTCTGTAGAAATGAGGTGAGTGTGTGTGGAGAAAGATAAAGTTAAGATGGGAAATAATAACGTCTCTCGTATATATTCATATCATATAGATCCTATATATATAATTTTTCATTGAAGCTAAGATGTTCGAGATGGCAAAAACACTTGGTTTTATTTCGAATCGGTTACCATGGAGATGGAAATTGAAAAAATAAGAAAAAAGATTTTTTGTATTGTATTTTTCTTTTTGGCTTCAAAAAATTTTGTTTTGTTTCTTTTTTTATGCGATTGAGCTTTTTCCATCTGGCCGAGTTTGGGGAAACAATACCTGCCTATTGTATTGAATTGCAAGTTTTTTTTTTCCAAAGCCACTTTACTGACAGGTCAGAGATCGGCCAATCATGAACCGGGACATTAATAATATTAGTAATGTAGTAGAAAAGGGAAACGTTAGGCGGATGTAACGCCTGTTGCTATGGCTACGGGTGTGTCATATTTTTGATTTAACTGAAAACACTTGAATTGCTTTTTCTCCTTACATACCCTGGGGGCCTCCCGCCTATTCAATCCTTAGAAACAGATAATTAGTGTGGTCAATAAGAACAACCAGTAGAAAAAATAACAAGCGTTCAGCAATACATCCTGCAGAGGTCTCTTCTCCCAGTCACGTACATGCACTTCCCTCCAGTATACTCATTTATATATTCAGATAGCGTACATTCACTTTCTCCCTCTCACGCACATTTGTAAACATGGTTGAATGGACGATATTAGTTAGAGCATGATTCAGGTTTTTAACCTATTTGGGGCACATATGTAACAATTGGGTACATAAGAGTAATCTGCTATTTTTATAAACATTAAAGTACTACTTATATAATCCAAGCACGTGTTCTCGTAATGCATATGTTAAATTTTTTTTATTTGATAATGATCTTGTAGTAATAATTGGTCGTATTATTTTGTGTAAAATGTTTATTTGTAAATGTTAGGAAGATTTATACAGAAACCCCAGAAAAATATAATTGGCAGGGTAACGATAGGTTACACACATTTGAGAGATAATCTCACATGGTAGGATCAACGTTCAATATAGTCGGGGCTGTGTAAAATCGTCGTAACCCAGAATCTCATTTAAGAGGAAGTTATTCTTTTCCTGTGGCTCTTTAGGTTTTACCATATCCTCGTATTACCTTTTTCTATATAGTCCAGATATAGAAAAAGTATGCCAATAATAAGCTTTCAAGGTGTATACTACATTAATACATATTTTTAATACTTTCTAAGTGTAATATACCTCATAGTAAATTAGTTTTAAGGTAGGGAATATCTTCTACTTGTTGTTTTGGGTTGGAAATCTTGTTTATTTTTGCCTATGCTTTTTTTTTTCTCTTTCCATTGATTAAGTAAAAAGACTCCAGCTTGCACTAAACATATAACACATTTCAAGTTGTAGCATAATCAACAAAATTTAAATCTATATGTATGTAAGAATTCCTAATTGGAAAATCTTGAAGTACGTAGTCCATGGGTAATGTTAGATGGTACTGGAAATATTGGATGAAGCTACAAACTCAAATACGAAAATAATTGGATATAAATCAATAGGAATTATTAATATTAAAACCGATAAAATACAAACTTGTACATTACTATATGAGAGTAGATTGTTTGTCCTACAATAAAATTATATAAAGAACAAGGACAAGAAGGTAAAGAACAAGTTATTATAATTTCTCGCTAAACATCTTAAGTAATATTTTTTATGTATATATTTATTTTATACTTTATATAAGAGAGACCGAAGAATTGTAATAATAATAAATACACTAATAAATTCACGATTTAATCATGACTACTAGCTTCAGCAACACCTTAGGCGCATCTTCTTATGAATAATTAACACCCACATTTTAGTATATTACTTGAGATTAACCCCTTGCATTTATAAATTACACTTCGATTTCCTTTAATCTGTTTTCTTTCTTTCTTTTCTTTTCTTTTCTGTACTTTTTTTTTTCATTTACCTTTTTTCTTTTTTGATTTTTCCCTTGTGAAGAAATTTTGAGTCATTTTTTTATTTTGAAGTAAACCTGTTCATAGTAGTGAGGTGGTATTAATGAATTGATCGAGGAGAGATAAGTTGAAAGACTTATATATAATACGAGAAACAGCCAATCACCAAGTAATAGTAGTCAGCTGAGTCTGTACAATCTATATATTATATGCTGTTCTGTTCCTCTCTCTCTCTTTATAGAAAGAAACTAAAGAAATAAAGATAAATCAACCCCACATATGCCTGTATTATTCTACATCTAATGTCTGGATACCCTGTAATATCTTTGAAACCAAGTTACAACTCCGTGATAAGGGGTTGTCCAGGGATACCTGAAACTTTACCAAGAATTGAATGCCAATTGCAACTTCGATCGAACAACGGACTGCCTTTCACAATAGACAAATTAGAAATAATGTTATTAACTGTGGAATCGTTACACCATAACAATCATTTAAATCTAACGAATTTTGTATCATTACACAACGATACAAATAGTTCTACTGCTAGTAATACTATTAACATTAGTAGCAATAACAACAACAACATTAACAGCAGCAGCAATGACAACATTAACAATATTCATTTAGAGTCAATGTCCCCATTAACGACTTTCGAATCACAAAGTGTAAATTTTCGTAACAGTTCATTGAAAAGAAGAAAGGATAAATTAGAATGCATAACAATCCATTATAAAAAATCTTTCACTTTCAAGAATGATGGTAAAGATAAAAAGATTATTGGTATTGACATCCCACTGACCATAGCATTACCTGATGATATCAAAGAAACAAATTATAACGATAAATTCGGTAATTGTTATACCCTATTCGATTGTAAAGCGTTCTTTAATGGTAAAGATCTAAAAGATTTCAAACATTTGATTAACATTGAAAGATACTCATTACTACCATCAAAATCACTTTTCCCTAGTTTGGAAAGAACTGTGTATACACTAGATGATAGATTCAAAGTCAATTATAAAATTGAAAACCCATGTGTTAGTAATGATGATTTATTAAAGCTAAAGATTACTTTTAAACCTAACATCAAATACATATCTGAACAATCTCAAAGAAAATCAATATTGTTTAATAAAAAGATCAAATTGAAACATATTACATTCCAATTAAAAGAATTATTAGAGATAAATGATAACCTATATAACAACAACGGCAATAACAACAACAACAATAATAATAAAAAAATACAAAATCCTATTTCACTCTTATCATCATTAAATAAGACTGAAAACGTTTTACAAGTATTGACCAGAGAAGTGAATCAAGTAATATCAATGAATGAGATCCGTTTATCATGTGATCTTAGAATTTTTACAAAGAATAAGTTCTTTCAAAGCTTTGAATCCACTTTTCAAGAGCCTGAATTTCTCTATAAATTACCAAAATATATTGATAAGAGATATCTTACCGATAACCAACATAACAACATAAATGATTATAATAAAATGAATTCTGATATTAATACTATATTTTTACAAAATAAAAATAATAATATTCCATTCCAATATCATACTTCCATTACCACGCTAGGTAACTTTTTCAATATTACCCATAGATTAACCATGGAATTTAAAATTAGTGGCGGTAAAGGATTCGAGATAAACCAAAATTTGACTTTGACTCCTTGGTCACGCTCCCAGTTAAAATATATTGAACAACTAATACAACAAGAGAAAGAAACTGCATATTTTGCACAAAAATTCTATAGCAAATTTGGTAGTATTGTAAAAAAGAAAATAGATAACAACAGCAATAGCAGTAACAGTGATAACACTAGTAGTGCATATATATTAGAATACCCATGCTTACCATCTGTAGTATATTATCATGATGCACCGACCTTGAATAAATTCAACATTGCTTACGATAATTCATGCACACCACCTAAAAGGATTCCTGTAATACAATAAACAAACAAAATCATCCTATTTCCCTTTAACACAAAATTGATTATTAGGAAGACATAAATTCTTTCAAAAAGCGTATGTGTGTGTTACATATAAAGAATAATATTATGAAAGATCCTGATAGAAGATTAGATACCCTTATCCAAAGAAAATCTGATAGACATTCTTCGATTTTCTTCATATAAATATATTAATATTTTTACATTTGCTCATTTTTTTTTTTTTGAATTTCATTTTTTTATATTAATAATGATAAATTATTCTAGTAACGTATAGAAGTTCTTATAGGCTGTATCCAGGTCAAATATTAATTCTCTTATCTCAGTATCAGTTAATTGTTCGTCTACTTTCATCTTATTAATCTTAACAATCCAATCGACTAATTTCTGCCTGTATTCAAAATCTTGTCGACTAACTTTATTAATACTTAATAATAATTCTGCCATCAATGGATGTAGTTGATCCTTTGCTCTATAGTTTAACTTCAAAGCATCGATCAGAGTAATAAAGTTACCTGTAGCTTCAGCAACACTTTTGCCGTTAAATGTCTTATTCTTACTCATACTGACTTTAACTTTATTACGACGAGTATTGTCATCTTTATCATCAGTTCCCTTATTGTTAATATTATTACTATTATTATTTTCAAAATTGCCATTTTCATCATTATTATCATCAACATTGCCATCATCAATTGCATGCTCTACAGTCATTGGTATACCTCTTTCAAGCCTTACAATAGCATTGGACGCCACAATGTTATATCTTTTCACAAAGCAATCCAGATCTTTGAACTCCTTTCTAACTTTCTCATCATTCAAATAAGTCTTATATTGTGCTAATAATTTATTTACAGTATTTGTATATTGATTTGTATCGATGGAATCTTTCAAATATGCCTTTTCTACATGATCTAAGGCTATTATGATAGAATATATCTCAGATAATGTTTCAATAGTCTCCTTTCTCTGAGATGTTGTGGATGCATCAAAGAGGGGCACTTCGCTATACAATTCAGCTGGAAATGGTCTTGTACTTCCTTGATTCCCATAAAAATTAACTGGTGCAAAACCCGACATCTTTTTGATCCACTGAATAACTGTTAATAGGTCTAGTTAATGATTTAAATATCAAAGAGAAAAATAAGAGTATAATACTATCTAAACACAAAAAAAGAAGGTATATCTACAAAAGTATCCACGTTTCCTGTTACTTTTTTTTTCTTTCTTTCTTGAAAATGTAACTTCTTTCATTTTTCAGAAATATAATAGATGTCTTTACCAAAGAACAAACTTTTATGCAGCTATATTTATCTACCTCTCTATCCATCTACATATTCCAATCAAAGAAATATCCAAAGAAAACGTACTACTGCTCATTAGAGTATATATATATAAACACCTCATATATACATATACATATATATATGTATATATATGTATATGTATATGAAGTGAAGATTAACTATCTATAGAAATACACACTTCGAATTTTTCTAAATCCTCTCAAATCTTCTCCTAGAAATCCCACTAGTCTCCAGACTCTTCCTAAATTTGCACTATCTCATGTTGAAGAACTTGTCAACCGTGCTGCGCGAGTGAAAGAACAATTGACATATAACATTGCAGAGGATCAAGAGTATCAATCCAAAAGAGCCAATGCCAAAACCTTGAGACCAGACTTTAAGATTGGGCAAAAAGTTTTGATTCATCGAGAAGTATATCAAAAACCTCATGCTGGTGATAAATTCCAGCTTAGATGGTATGGACCCTTCGAGATCATAGAACTTCACCTTACAAATGCTGTTCGATTAGCTTTGAATCAGGACACTGCTAAACACGATGTTTTCAACGTTAAAAATTTGAAACATTACCACAATCATTTGAACGATTATGGTCATGTCCCTGCCGTGAGAGAAGAAGAAATCATCAAAAACATCGACAAAATCGCTGGCATTAATAATATTTATTTTTACGCCGGTAATGTTGTAGCAGATGTCAGGTGGAAAGATTGCGAACCATGGGATACCGTGAGAGTTCCTGTGAAGATAATTAGACCCAAAGTTCCGGCAACACTGTATGAGTATTGGAAACAACATCTCAACAGACAAAAAGATCGCCTGGACAATTGGATAGAAGAAAAACCGCCACCAAAAGAAATTCAAGAAAAAAAAAAGGTGAAGATTTGGCTACTTGTACTAAATTTATTTAAACCTTAATTACCCCCAAATGTAAATGTGGAACGCCTGAATAAAACAATGGTAGAATCTATTAGGACTTACGTTAAGAACAAACCTAAACGGGTAGAATATTTACCGTTGGCAGCATTTGCATATAACTTAATTGATCTCAATAACTGTAATACTTCTCTGACATCTTGTAAGTGTTGTTCTTTAGAAGATGAGTAAATCAATATATCATCCAAATAAACCAGCACCTTTTTATTGGTTTATAATCATGATCATGAATTGATAAATGAATGAAATTATTGCTCAAAAATAAAAAGAAAAAAAAAAGGCCTGAAGTATATTAGTTAATAATAAATATGGCTAATAACAGAAGGAGAAAAGAGGAAATAAAAAAAATCATGACATGTGTAACGTAATCTATTTAGCTGTATGGGTTACGCAATGGAATATTCAACTTGGATATCCTCATTTACCCATTTTTGTCGACTGATAATCTAAACGGAAACATCCTTTGTGAAAGTATTTTATTTATTGTTTCACAATTCAATTATCTTAAATTGCTTTGGATCGACTGTACCCAGCAGATGTAATCCAAAAGAGACACCATCAGTTGCACACAGTGCAAAATCATCAAAGTTTAAACTGAAGTGGTTTCCAGCTTCTGAAATTCTTCAACAGCAAAAAATAGTGTTACCTATTCTACATGGGAAAGAGAATTGACGAATTTCTTTGATATGCATAAAGAAGGTAAATTGAACGAAAAATATAAAGTTGAACTAGCAGGTCTAACTTTGAAAGAAATTGCATTTGCTTATTTTAAAGAGATTGAATCCTCAATTAGCAAAAGTGATTAGCTGGTTAAATTGAATGGGTAAGAACATTTGATTTTAGATTAAATCAGTTACAAGTTTATTTAGAATTACAACCCTTTCATTCCATTGCAGATTTTGAGGAACTTGCTAAATCCGTTACCAAATTAGAGAACAAGGCACCTTCAGGTATATCTCGATGTTTCTACACTGTTATTTTTTTGACTGTTTCGCCACCAGAGCTCGCAGTAATCATCTCCCTTTTATCAACACATCCACAACATGATACAAACAGTCTACTTCTAAGTATTATAGAAATTGAATTATATGCAATATTCCAAACCTAACACAATGCATTATTTTCTTTTATTATATTTTCCTTTTTATTTTTCTTTGCCATCAATTCCAACACTAGTTTCCATGAAATAAATAGGTAATTAACTGCACCACTTTTAATGATTGTGCTGCAAATACCAGACCAATACACATAAGCAAATCAAAAGATAATTGGAGATAAATCCATAGGCATTATCTATTTTAATCCCGATAAAATATACACTCGTGGATAAGTACAAGAGAGTAGATTGTTTGTTCCAAAGATAAAATATTATTAGGAACAAGGGCAAAAGGAAAAATAAATAAAGTTTAGAATTTCTCGCTGTACATTTTAGGTAATTTTTATTTTATTCATGTATATATTTAATTTTATACTTTGGAGGAAAAAGAACCGAGGAATCGTAATATTAATAAATATACCTATAACTTCATCATTTAATCATGAAAACCAGTTTCGGCAACATCTTAGGTACATCTTCTTATGAGATTAATAATCCCTTACCTTCTAGAGAACCCTTGTGAAACAAAGACTCTGCCAGTTTCCCAGATAACGATTGATTATCTAAGCCCAGGGGAGCTATTCTGTTGATGTGAGGGCTTGTATGTTTGCCCCCAATGAAATAGACAACAATGCAGCTGGAAGTGATAAGTAGTGCATAAAGAATGGACTTCTTCTATAATGTAGTATGCGTTAGATATGTAAGTATATAGAGATGTAGATGGGTATATGTATATATATATGTGTGTGTGCGTGTGTGTGCTTCGTGTTTGAAGAAGGAATGGGAAAGAAAATGAACGACAAGCCCAAAAGAAAAAAAAAAAAGAAAAACAGAGAGAAAAAGTTGCTGTTGTTGCTTTTTTTTTCTTTTGCCCTCGCGGACATTTTTCTCTGCCGTCGATAACGACATTTACTGTACCGTCGAAAGTGACGTGGGGGCAAGTGCTGTTTTCTGCAGAACTAAAGATGGTTGGCGAAACTTTTGGAAGAAACAAACAGAAACAAAAAAAAAAAAACAGAAGAACCTGTCCACAGAGTTTGTTCACTTTGTCTCTTGGGGCTATTACTTTGTATGGATGACATCTCATCCTTTCCCGCCCTGCTTGTTTTCAGTCTTTTGCGTTCAGATTGAATCTTATCCACATTTCATATCCATACTACCACAACACAGATAAGTTTATAATATTACACTGTATCTCCTTTTTGAACCATTTACTAGATACTTTCCATTTTTCTGTACTATCTTCTTCATCTTCACTTCACTAACACACACACACACACGCACACAAATTTTTTCTCTCACTCTCTCTTCCCATTTCTTTTTCTCTCTTTTTATTTTTTTTTTTCATTTGCACCTGTAAATAGTTCGAGCTATTGTTAAAATTGGTTAGTGTCATGTTATCTAATATTATGAAGACAAGCACCGTCTCCTCAAGGATTCTGTTTGCTTCCAAAGCTGCTATCCCAAAATTCCAATTATTAAAAACCAGCAGCAGTAGAAGATTAATTTCGACCGGAAATGGTATTCTTTTACAAAAGAAGCAAGATAAAACTTCTGGGCAACCCCAATCTATTTTGACCGATGATTTGTTGACTAAAGCTGGGATAGATATCGATGATCCTTCCCTAAGTACCAAGAATGGTCCACAATCTAATATTAATGAAACAAACGACAAAAATGACGATAATCAACAACGGAATACTACAGATGGAGCTCAGCTAAAGAAATCCAAGAAATCAAGAAAAACTTCTACCGAAATCAAAAGAGAAAGATATGCCAATTGGTTCTATATCTTCTCCTTCTCCGCACTTGGTGGCTATGCGTTATATATGACTAGAGATTGGGAAGATAGCGAACCACAAGAACTAAAGGATAAAGTGGCCAATGGTTACACTGCATCTTTGATGTATGGTAGATTCAAAGCTAGGTTCAACTCCATCTTTACCTATTTCCAAGAACCCCCATTCCCAGATTTGTTACCGCCTCCACCTCCACCACCATACCAAAGACCTTTAACGCTTGTATTGAGTTTGGAAGACTTGTTGGTTCATTCGGAATGGACTCAAAAGAATGGTTGGAGGACTGCCAAGAGACCAGGTGTCGATTATTTCCTTGGTTATTTATCCCAGTATTACGAAATTGTTCTATTCTCCTCAAATTACATGATGTACAGTGAAAAGATAGCCGAAAAATTGGATCCACTGCATGCTTTTATCTCTTATAATCTTTATAAAGAACACTGTGTCTATAAAGATCGTGTCCATATCAAAGATTTGTCCAAATTGAATAGAGATGTCAATAAAGTTATTATTATCGACACTAATCCGGATTCTTACAAATTACAACCAGAGAATGCCATCCCAATGAAAGCATGGAAAGGTGAAAATGATGACAAGTTAATTCAATTAATTCCATTCTTGGAATATCTAGCTACACAACAGGTCTCTGATGTTAAACCTATCTTAAGCAGTTTCAAGGATAAGTATAATATTCCAATGGAATTTCATGAACGTGTCAATAAATTGAGAACCAAATTCTTAGAAGAACAAGAAAAGAAGGCTCAAGGCAATTGGGCCTTACGTCTATTAGGTGTTGCTACCACATCATCCAATACTAGTAAATTCCCATTAGATTTGATCCGTGAAGAAGGTGAAAAGAATTATATTCGATTTATGAAATTGATTGAGGAAGAAAAGGAGAAGATGAGAATCCAACAAGAGAAGATGAGTGGTCAAACTTTCACTTTGAAGGATTATGTAGAAGGTAATATACCAACTCCTGAGCAACAGATGGAACAACAAGCAAAATTACAAAAGGAGGTTGACGAAATTTATGAACAAAGAAAGAAGGAAAGAACTGAAACTAATTAGTTAGACCATCAGGCAAAATAAGAAAAGAATGTTTTGAGTACTATTTTGATACAGAAACACAGTTTTTTATTTTTATTTTTCTTTTTGTTTCCCCTTCTCTACTACAATCTCTGAGTTCTTTTTTCATTCAATTTTACCATTGACTTTTTGATTATATATTATATATAGCCTCGTTATCTTCCATATATTAATATATCATGAAAATATGTAAACATTTTGTATATAATAATATAATATATATGTTGAGCTTTTTCTTTTCTTTTACTACTTAGCACTGATACGTTATTATATTCTAAGAGTCTACGTTTTTCAAATGACAACTAAGAGAAGGTTTGTCTCAAGAACAGTAAGTTTTAAAATCTATTTAGTAACAATCATAGAGAAAAAGTAGTGTATATGAAGTATTATTTAGGACTGTTTTATAACTTACTGCTAGACCGATTCATAATTTTATGATATTACTAAATGGTATGATCATAGACTTATTGTGTCCCCCTATTTATAGAAAATCCATTAACTAACTGCCTCTCCCCCTAGCCTTCCTATTTTTATTAATTATTGAAACCCTCTAATGTATGTTTACACTAATAGTATCATAAAATGCGTTCTCTCTGAATTAATACTGTTAACCTCGGTTTCTTTTACTGTTCTTCTTTATTACTTAACTTTTTAAGAATTCGATATTTTTTTTTTTCGGCTTAAGATGTCTCCTACAACCTTGATATATTTCAGTAACATCCTTTCCTAGCGCCATTAAGGCTATGTTTAAACCTTAATCCCCTTATATAATAATGTCATTGATCACCGCTGAAGTACATTTGAAAATTCTACTATTGAAAACTACAATATATTTGTAACTTTTGTTTTACTGTGAATACCTTATACGCTGTAATGTTTGTCAATAAGTTCATATTCTACAATGCAATAATCCCACAAGTTCTGAGACAATACTCTTCCTCAGTCAGAACAAATTTAACTTCAACAATTGCTATTAAATATCTTCGACGTTATTCCATAGTGACTGATGCTACTGCTACTACATTGCTGCAAAAAAACCTAATTCAAGCTAACAATATGCTTTCTGGGTATGGTTCAGGTGTTATTGGGTGTACTGTACTCGATATTAATGGGGATATAGATAAATCCTTCAATGAAATGAAAAGAGAGGAACTTGTATCCAAACATGGCCTGTTGCCAAGAGATTTAAGAAAGATCGAAAAATCAAAACAGAATGATCTGGTTCCAAGTTTATTGGTCAGACAGAACAGTATATTAATAAGTGTCTTAAATTATAAAGCATTGATTCAATCTAACATGGTTATCACTTTTAATTCCATTGGCTCTGGAATATCATTAAATTCCTCTGCACATGTGGCCTTCATGAATGATTTACAGTCGAGATTAAAGAACAGTACCACAAATCAAGTAGGATCAGACCCATTACCGTATGAATTTAGAGCTTTAGAGGCGATATTTATCTCTGCTCTATCGAATCTGACCGGCGAATTAAAAGTGTTATTAGCCGTATCTGATGGTGTTTTAAACGATCTAGAGTATAGCATTACAAGAGATAAATTGAGGCTCTTGTTGATTCAAAATAAAAAATTGAGTATATTCTATAAAAAGGCAAGTTTAGTGAGAGATTTGATTGACGACCTATTAGAACAAGATGATGTATTATGTGAGATGTACTTGACAGACAAAAAGTTGGGAATTGAACATTATGAAGATGATCACACAGAGATTGAAATGTTACTTGAAACATATCATAACCATGTGGATGAACTAGTGCAATTAAGTGAGAATGCAATCTCTAACGTTAAAACAACCGAGGAAATCATCAATATTATCTTAGATTCTAATAGAAATCAATTAATGTTATTAGGAATTAAATTTAGTTTAGGTTTGTTATCATTAGGTTGTGCAATTTTTGTTGGGGCCGCATATGGAATGAATTTGGAAAATTTTATAGAAGAAACTAATTATGGCTTCATAGGAGCATTTGCTATTGGTACAATAGCCACCATTTGGTTGTATGTGATTGGGGTCAGAACATTACATAGATTGCAAAAGGTATCGTTACTTCATCACATGAACAAAAATATCAAAAAGTAGGGATGACTTTAATAGTAGGTTTGGACATGTATTAAAATAAAATGGGAATGATTAGAGGTGAATAAAATGTCTTTTTTTTCCTTGTTTTGTATATTTAAGTTATGAAAGGATTATCTCTGAGAAAGTTTGGATGTTGATATATTTAAACTACTTTTGTAACCTATGGTGAAACAGACGTTGATAGTAATTGATTAACCCCTATACAAAAAGAAATTTATGAAAAAAAGAGAAAAAAATAAAATTGGCATACATCAAGTCAATGTCTCAAATGTATTCAAATTTATGTGGTGTATTTTTACTGACAACACAATTTTAGATGTATTGAAGACATTTTTAATAGACCTGTAAAAAATTGTCTTTATGTTATTAGATTCAGACAGAGGTCAAGAATCTGATCTGTAAAGTTAACTAACACACATAGTATTTGTGTAGGTTATATTTGATTTGTAGTTGAAACATTGTTTAACTACACCAATCATAACTTTTCAAAGTCTTTCACTTATTACAATGAGAGTTTGAAAACTTGGTCAACACGTTTATGCGTGTGAAACTCGATAAATAACATTACCAAAATGTAATTATCAATAGTTTACATTATAACATTCCATAAAACGATCTACGATTCAATAAGGAGAAGTAGTCATCTAGTTTTATAATATATATATATATATATGTTGATTATCTTTAACGTAGTCACATCCAGTTAAGAATCTAATCAATTGGATGCACTCATTGTCCTTTTCTTTATTTCCTTAAACTTTTTCTTTAACTACTTTTATTCCTCTGTTTTACCATTCATTCAAAAGAGGGTTATTAAACTCTTTAGTTATGCTAGACGTTTATTATTCCATGTTGTTATTATACAATCGATATCAATGGTTCTCTTTGATTTTTTTAATCAAGAAATATTATATATAACTATAAACAACTTATAGAATGATGTCTCCTCAATAAACGAATTAATCTTATTTCTATTCCAAAAAAATTTTCTACTAATTTATTATCTTAATATATGTGGAAATGAATCCGCACAAAATGACATCAATATCGTAATCCTTTGAATATCATTCCAGTGCTATTTATTTACCTACGCTGTTCCTTATACAGAATATATTTTTTTTGTAATGGAAGATTGTATATCTCGTAGTATGATCTTATCATGTATTACAAGTTACGTGACATATGTCTACTTGATGTTACATTAAACGATCTTGCAAACTTTTTAGTCGACGATGACTTTCTCGTTTTTCTTGTTTACAAAATATATATATCTGTATATCTTAGTGTACTCCGTATATGCAGCATAGTTTATGTATCATAGATAGAGGACAAGAACCAAGAATCATTCATCATATTTATTATTCTAGAAGAGGATATCTCTCGTAGTAGATCTTAATCTATTACACAGAGTTTACAAAATTTGGGATCACGTGACATGAATTACGTATTTCTAAAAATAAAAAAGCTCGCACTCAGGATCGAACTAAGGACCAACAGATTTGCAATCTGCTGCGCTACCACTGCGCCATACGAGCTTTAACCAGTTGTTCGTTGTTGTGAACTAACTGAGATATTAGGGTTAAATTAAAAAGTTGTTAGGGTTTAAGAAATGATAATTAGGGTTTTACGATGTTTGTCAATAAATTGTTATGGTTTGGGTGATAGAAAATAGGGTTTGTTGAAAATTCCAGGTAAGAATTTTAAGTGAATAAAATAAAGAGCCCGGTAAGTGAATAAGATAAGAGACAC
>JAJLYH010000159.1:0-29048 GCA_030571675.1 Arxiozyma telluris
TTTTCTTATCACTTGAGGTTATTTTTATCGTTGACTCATAGTTGTTAATTTTATTTCTTTTCATGTTTGACTCAGATTGTTATTTTCCTTTTTCTTAATTTCTTTTCGTCTTGTTTCTCTCGAAAAACTTTTCTTGGAAAATTTCTTGAATCTCTTTTTCTTTTTCTTGATCTGACTCTGCTTCTCTCGACGTTCGAACTGTGACTCTTCTTCTTATTCCTGAACACGTGACTTGTATTGTTTTTCCACTTTTGACCTAACTAGTTTTCTCAGTTTCCAGATTGCAAGGTATAAACTAACTTTCTAACCCTAAATGACATGCTAGGGTTTAACTACTTTTATATACATAACTAACTTAAGACTGATGAGTTCTACTACATATGTTACAGCATCGCAAGACTTGGGGCACGTGGCGCAGTTGGTAGCGCGCTTCCCTTGCAAGGAAGAGGTCATCGGTTCGATTCCGGTCGCGTCCATTTTTGTGACATATACTGTCCTAATGTCACGCTAGACGATCTTGCAAGCTCATTAGTCGACGACGACGTTCTTGTTTTTCTTGTTGCGATAACCCTTAGGTTATTAGTTTCTGATAACAGTCTATTTGCAATTAATAATAATAACAAACTGAGATAGATATAAGATATAGACTCGCTCTATATCCTTAGACGCAATATTAAATATAACTAAACTAACACTAACTAAAACTCACTTAACTAATATTAACTAGGATATATAAATTATACACTTATCTATCTTCGTTGGTTCTTCTTTTGTTATTTCTCTTCCTTGGTTGCTCTTCTTCTGTTGGTTACTCCTGCTTGTATGTTTGTATCCTTTCTTTACAGTTTCTTATCTTTTTACTCTCGAGGTTTGTTTGTACAATTTTCCAAAAAGGAGAGTTTAGGAAAATATCGATAACCCTCATTTTCCTAAACAAATAGCCAGAACCCTAAAACCTCAATATCTGGGATATTACACTTGTTTAAAAATATATATCTGTATATCTGTGTATCTTAGTTCACTCCGCATATACAGTATAGTTTATGTATCATAGATAGAGGACAACAACCAAGAATTAATCATCATATTTATTATTCTAGAAGAGGATATCTCTAGTAGTAGATCTTCATCTATTACAAAAGTTTTTTGCAATGTGACAACTCTCTTTTATTTTTAGATGTAAATCTAGTTATAGGATTAAAAAAAAATAATACACAAATAATAATAACTAGAATAAATAGTTGTATACACAAAAATATATATTCTTATTCTTATATCCTATTTCTTGCTCCTCTCTATAACATTGTCTAGTCCTTTGTTGAAATATGATTAGAGCTATGCTTGATAATCTAAATTCATCGTACCAAGTGATTAAAGAATTATGAAAAATTTATATTAAAGAAGACTTGAAGATAAAATGAGTTACACTGTATATTATTGTATCTTGTATATTAGTTATATAGAAAGAAGAGAACCAAGAAATACAAAAAATATTTATAATACCACCAATATCCTATTATAAATCTACATCAATTTTATATAATAATTTAAAATGAATAGTAACAAAGTTTTCGATACTGAAGCCTTGCGTCAACATCCTTCTTACAGTAGCCTCTCAAGATACCACAAGTTCATACGCCACAAATAAGCTCTCCTTGGACAACGACATGTTGTAAAAAATTTTACAAAATGAATAGGAAAAAAGCCTTAGACAAATACTTAGCACGGAATATTTAATGATATTATCAATAATAATTAATATTAATTCCCAGATATTGATGTTTAGGATTCTGGCTATTGGGTTAGGAAAATGAGAGTTATCGATATTTGCCTAAACTCTTCTTTTTGGAAATTATACAAACAAACATCGAGAGTGAAATGATAAGAAACTGTAAAGAAAAGATACAGATATACAAAAAAAGCAACAAACAATAACAAGAAGTACGAAGATAGTTAAGTATATAATATATAGTATTTAGTTAGTATTAGTTACATTTCATAAGAAGATGCGCCTAAGATGTTGCTGAAGCTAGTAGTCATGATTAAATCGTGAATTTATTAGTATACTTATTATTATTACAATTTTTCCGTCTCTCTTATACAAAGTATAAAATAAATATATACATAAAAAATATTACTTAAGATGTTTAGAGAGAAATTATAATAATTTGTTCCTTACCTTCTTGTCCTTGTTTCATATAATTTTATTGCAGGACAAACAATCTTCTCTCATATAGTTATATACAAGTTTGTATTTTATCGGTTTTAATATTAGTAATGCCTATTGATTTATATCCAATCATCGTTTTATTTGACTGTGTAGCTTTGTCTGATATTTTCAGCAATATTAGTTTTAGCTATATGTTAATATTACGTCTAAAGATATACAAAGTGCTGAAATAGAATGTTTTAGAATGAAATAGATAGAACAATGAGTTTTTAGCAGATAACAAACAGTAGAATGCTGAGCAATTACCGTTTAGATATCACTAAACGTCGATGAAATTAATTGGTAAATATTTTGCCATTCGTAGAATCAAAATGCTCAACATCTACATATATAAAGGCAAGGGCCTCTTCATTTTATATTATTATTTTTATATTGTGTATAAAGATGAAAAGTGAGAAACTTAACTTCAAATTTGTATATTATTAACTACGTAATAATTAGAAAAAGCTAATTGAGGACGTACCTAATATCCAATACATACAAGCGTTAATTCTCTGTTAGGAAGATTTATACAGAAACCCTAGAAAAATGTAATTGGTAGGGTAACGATAAGTTACACACATTTGGGAGATAATCTCATACAACAGGATCAACATTCAATATAGTCGGGGCTGTGTAAAATCGTAGTAACCCCGAATCTCATTGAAGAGGAAGTTATTCTTTCCCTGTGGCTCTTTAAGGTTTTCCCATATCTTCATATTACGTTCTTTTATATGGCCCATATATAGAGAAAGTAAGCTAATGTTAAGCTTTCAAGGTGTATAATCCATTAATACATATTTTTAATACTTTCTGAGTGTAATATACCTTACATTCTCAACGCATCCATTTAGCTTCAATAACTCTTACATAAAGTGTTGGAAATGTTGAAAGAATGTATATGATTAACTTGAGCGATACTTGGTGATGAACCAATACCTAGTATCAGTCATGACACTGCTAAAACCAATAAAAGAAATCGCAATAAAGAAATAAGTGAATATAACTTATTTGTTCCAAACTTGAAATTATACGTTAGGACAAGGGAAAAAAAGATAATTAAACAAAATTTTTACAATTATCTTGAAATATTTTATGTAACTATATTTTATATTCGTATGTTGTAAGCGTTTTTTTAGGTAAATGGATGAATTATATCAATTAGTATAAATATAAAGCCTCTTACGTCAGCTCTATATACAACCAATTAATAAACCTAATGTAGTATTATAATTTGTTATTGTTCTTGTTGTATGATATTAAGAGTTACCTCTTAATATCAATACTAAGACGTACTTAAATAAGATGATTACCCCTGGTGTATCCCTCAATAATCAAAGGCCTCTTGTCAAGATCCAATATGATTAACACTCCTTGGAAATCCTCCAAGCAGATTCAATACATTATACTAACCATTGAGCACATGGTTATACCAATTTTCCACCCAGACACTTAGGTATTATCCGCAGGATTGTGTATCTACCGGATTTCCAGTTAGATTCCTTACATATCATACTTATTCTTATACTTTATACAGAAGAGACTGAATAATTCTAATTATAATAAACATATCAATAACTTCAACAAATAATCATGACCACTAGTTACAGTAACACAGTAGACGCATCTTCTTATGACCAGATGAGGTAACATTAAGAAATATCAAATGATATTTACAGTTATGTTTTACTAGAAGAATAAGAAAATACTTTATCTTCAATATCTTTGTGAGTATTTCGTACAATGAAATAAATATAATTTATGAGGCAGAGCAACTAAAACAAAAATAACTTCCAAGAATCACCAGCATGCTTGTCAAGTCATATTTTAAAGCTTTGAAACAAAATCAGTAAAAACACAAGAGAATATTAAGATTGGATACCATCCATTCCTTTTTATTTTTTTTAAGGAATGACAATGTGGAGAGGAAGCATAATCCCAGGGTTGACAAAAGAATTAATATCCATCTCCATTATCTGAGGAACACACAGTTGTGGCCTAATAAGATATTGAGCAATCACATACAAGTTTCAACAGAACATTATGGACCGTATATTATATAAGTAGTAGCTCACATGTGTTAAATATTACAAACATTATATACCGAACTATATACCGTGTATATAAAGTGATAGATAAAAGAAATTATTTCTGATTTCTGTACCCCGACTATTTATAAATTTCTGAAAAATAATTGTGTGAAAAATTTGCCCACAAAACATTTTCAGCCAGTCTGGGTAATATCCTAACAAAATATCAGCAAGCCAACTACCTGGAAGTAAAAATACGATTAAATACATGAATTAGTTAAGGAGAGAAACTGACGGATATGATATAAGTATAGGAGATTTCCATACTTAACTGAATTTTTGATTTTTGTGGCTCTGGTCAAGAGGAATTCAACGGCTACTTTATTTGTAAACATTTATTAAAATGTTTCATTGTTAAGTTATAAGTCCCAAATACGAATTCCATTGTCATTTTTGGTGAATGAAGATTTGAATTATTGTAAATTTCAAAAAACAGTAACTTCGGCATCAATTTGATATGAGAAAACTTGATATAATAAATGCAGACGAAGATGAGATTTCTAATAGGGATAAAGGTATTTCTGATGATAAAGATAATGAGGATATCCCCTCATATGATCCAGAACAGGGAGATCATGACGAGGAGGGCGGTGCCTCGTTAAGGGAAAGGCCTTATTTCTAGTTACGCAAAAGCAAAATTAACTTAGCTTCTCGGCAAACCAATACTTATGGCTAAAATAGTAATTGGATGGGAGGATGGATGGTAGAAATAAATACAAATTAGAATCGAATCGTGAGGAGTCACACTTCCGGGGGTGTTATAAAAAAAAAGAAAAAAAACAACTGCATATGTAAAAAAGAGCATGCCACTGAAATACCCTAACTCGAATATAGCACTTATAGAGGAAAATGGGGATTTTACCATGACAACCCTAATTAAACGAAGGGACAAATCTTTTTCTATTTTCTCCATTTTCCCTCAAAACAATCCAAATACATATAGAGAATAATAGAGAACAATATAAACGAGTCGTTCCGATTTGGTCCGAACAAATGAATTTTTGAATAAAAGGGAGAGAATATTAAGTGCCGCCCTTTTTTTTTTTTTCCTGTTTTTACTCTCGTTTGTTTGTTGAAGGAGAACAAAAAAAATTATTATTAGAAAAGCAAAGGAGATAATTATTGAATAAATGAAATCTCTGAATCTGCGAGTGTGTCCCCCCCCCTTTCTATAAGTCCAAGACTAGAGAGTAACACCTGCGTTATCCCCAAACCTCTTCAAATATCTCAGAAAAGGACAGCACACTTATATGCCGATATGTATATATATCCATAAATATAAACGTTGTATATTAGAACATAATCATAACAATTATAAAGAAATTAAGGGAATAAAAACAAAAGGAGAGTGAGAGAGTAAGGGACCTGGCACTAAAACATGTGGACCAAGTTGATGTCAAGAAGTATGTTCTTCCACAAACACCCGCACATGCTAAATCCAATAGCAACAAACCAGTTTCATACAAGTTTGTTCACTTCTAGACTTCGAATACAACATTATAAAACCGTGATAATCAGACAAAACAAACTTTCACTGTTCTATTCTAGACCACCTTTATTTATTCAAAATAGATTTATCTCCGTCTCAAAGACAATAAATGATTCAATATCAACCAATAATGAAAATAAACAGAATTTATCAACCAACAGGTTTGCCCCGAAAAACTCTAGAGATAATAGTAATAGCAATAGTAACAAAGATACTGGCGATCCGAACATCAATTCAAATTTAAATTTATATCAAAAGTTTAAATCTAATATAAAATGGATACTTATAAGAAACAAAGAAAGGCCCTTCTCAAAAGATGAATTGGGGACTCTATTTTCCTGGTTGATACTATCACAAGTCATTTGGGTTATTCTAAAGACTACAACGTTTGTATCTCTATTGTTATTAGCTGCAAACACAATCTTTGCCAAAGAATTGGTAGCTGAAACTATTGGTAAACTGTTAAATTATTTTATCGATGATATTGACGTGAAATTTCAAGACGCTTTAATACCTGAATGGAAAAATGGATTGATTAGATTTAATAATGTTGATTTACAGACTTCTAATGATCAATCAAATAACTCATTTTCGTTTGATTTAAATCTTCAGCAAATTGAAATGAATCTTTCTTTGAAAAAATGGCTCTTAGGTAAAGGTTTAATTAATAATGTCAAAATATATGGGATGAATGGTACAACAAATATTGTATATCCAAATCCACACTCAAATAACGACATAGATGAAAGGGATCTAACGATTATCAAAACCGAATCCACTGCAAATAAAAGTGATATGGATTCATCTTTATTGATTAATTGGTTTTCTAATCCATATTACCAACTTAACAATATTAAGATTTCTGATTCAAACATTACTGTAAATGAAAGTTATGCAAATGGGGATCCATCCATAACTTATAAAATATCACTTTTCAATTTAGAGATCCCTAAATTAAGATTCAACCAAATGATTACAGATTTTTTGCATGCTGATGTGATATCTGGTTCAATAAACAACTCCTTATTTACTTTCCATAAAAGGCAACAAAAGATTGGATATTCAAATAATAACATTCAAAACGATTTAGGCAATTGGAAACGAATCACTAGATTAAGATTGAATTCAATTAATATTAAAGACTTGGGTCTTTATAAAACAAAATCTTTTAATTGGATGCAAAACGGTAACGTTGATATTATAGCAGATATTATGTTACCCGCTGAAGATGAGCCAAATAATCCACTTGACCTATTCAACAACAAAAATTCCATCGCCTCCACCACTACCAACACCACCGTCAGTAATAATAATAATAATAATGAGGAAAAATATATTGTGATTGATTTAAAATTTATTTTCAAAGACTTAAAAGCAGTTCTTCCCATAGACCCACCAAAATTATCAACAGGCGAAGAGCTTGTCTCCTTAGACGAATTAAAACCTATTGTATCCTATATTAATCTACAAAGGGCATTAAAACAATTTCAAAATCTATCTAACGATAATACTGACGATAAAATTACTGCTCATACAATTTTGTTCCGTGATTCACCAGAGATATCTATTAGAAAACGACAAAAATATCCTGATATGAATATAATTAAAAATAATCCAAATACAAACCATAAACAGTATATGAACTCTGATACCACTATTCAAGGGAAAGAGAATGGCGTTAACAAGAAGGAGTTGTTCACTAAATCTGATTCAACTGAGAGTTATGATTCAAATACATCTGTAAACCCTGTTCCTAGTGCTACTACAACTACCACCATCACCACCACCACTACTACCACTACTACTAGTACTAGTACTACTGGGACCAACACAAATGAATTGGCTTTGAGAGCTAGATTGGTAAGCAACCTTAAAAGTTTAGAGAATAAAATATTATTCCAAGAGACTGGTATTTATGATCAAATAAGTATGGAACTTTATGTTGATCTTATTAAGATTGTGGAAGAATGGGAGTATAAAAATAAAGATGAATGGTTGAAAAAATGGGGAAATGGTATTGCATCACAATTATTATTATATGGATTTGCATCTCCTGTATGAAGATAAATATTATAGATATATGCATTTTATAAACTTGTAAATGATGAACATAACAATTTATTTATTTATTTATTTATTTATCACTGTATTTGTATAAGTATATGAATATATGCAAAAAAAATACATAGATATTCCTTCCAATTATCTTAGAGAAATTATCATGAGAATAAAAGTGTCCAAATTTTTTTATATAATTAATAGTGTTAGAACACTAATTGAATTATTAGGTTTATTATTCCTCTTTTTCGTCACTCTGTTGGTTCTGTCGTGGAGTGGACGGTATTGATTTTTCAATTTTCTTAATAGGCATGAATTCACTGGTATCAACCTTTATATCACTCTTTGTTGCACCTATCCCTACATTATCTGGGTGTTTCAGTCTTGTCACATCATTCTGGGATTTCACCTCTTCATTTTCATTCCTATCACCCTCAACTACTTCACCGTCCCAGCCCATCCCCCTTAACAATGCTTCACCAAATAATTCTACTGGAACAGCATTATATTCTTCCATAGTGGTCGCTTCTTGTGTTGTATGGGACAGATCATCATCATCCAATTTAATTACTAAAACAGGTTTCTCTGACTCTGCCTTTTCTTGATTCGATACCAAATCATCTGCAGTAACTTCAGTAAGTCGTATTTTTTTATTCTTGACAGTAGAAGAACTAGAATCGCCTCGACTTAAACCATCATCTTTGTCTTCATTCGGATCACCAAATACATTGACTCTCTTTTTCTTTTTCCCCTTGCTTTGTTTTTTCAAACTTATAGTAAAATTACCGTCCATATTTGGAAAACCAAAACACAAGATGTATCTTATTCCTTTGCTTTTAGTCTAACGGCTAAATCAGGCATTCAATAGACCAGCACACAGAGAGGGAGGAAAATAGAAAATAAAATCAGTTCTAAAATTTCTTTCTGTATTATTCGTAACTTTATTTTTTTTTCCTCTTTTTCTTATTTTTTTATTTTTATTTTTTACTAACCAATACACTTGTTCATTCATTCAACCATTCATCCTCTGCTTTTAGACGAACCATTGAAATGTTTCTGTAATCAATCATGGCTATTACGTGCAAACCTGTCTATTGAGTCATCTCATCTCATCTCAAATCTTTCAGTAATTTTGGGAAATACTAAATATTTGTTCATTTCTTGAAGAAACAAGTCATTTTGAACGGCGATGGAAAATTTTTTTTTTTTATTTTAGAGTTTTTTCGTTTTTTTGTTAATGCGAGCGATGAGCTGAAAAAGTTCCAGAGTTGATTAAAAACACAGAGGAGACGTGTGAGGCAGTGTGTCTGCACAAGCAATTAGTGGTTGGGTTTCTATAGTACCTAATCATCTTTTTTGATACAGAAGAGAGATTATTGTTATTGATATACGGTGGGCATTTGTTACACTTCTAGGTTATCACTTTTGTTGTTGTTGTTGTTGCTTTTTTTTCGTTGGTTTAACGATCCATCACAGAGTATTGGAATAGTGGACTGAAATATAGAGAAGAACAATATTTACCATAAAAAAGAACCATGTCTTCTACAAATGCAATTTCTCCAGTTGTTTTATCCCAATATGATCCAAGAGGTCAATATTTATGTTATGTGAGTACCGCACTGGATAAACAAAAAATCTCTGTGGAGCCAGTAAATAAAACACAGAATGATTCTCTTCTAAATGAAAACGCTTTATTATTAGACAACTCAAATCTGAAAGTCACCTGTCTACAATGGTCCTACTTATCTAATAATGAAACTCTATGTGTCTTCATTGGTCTAAATAATGGTGAAATTTGGTTATATTCTCCATTGGCAAACGAAATTGTCATTAAGATATCTACAGAGAACTCATATGAAATCAAAGATTTATTCATTTTTACTAGTAAACAACTTTGGTGCATTGATTCAAATGATTATATTTATCACTTCGATCTAACAGAGTTCCAACTGGTCAATAAATTTAAATTAGATAAATGTTCTCAGTTAAACAAGATTTTAGTTATCTCGGATCAAAGATTATTATTGGCTTCGCATCAGATTTTTTTGATCGACACTGTTGCCAAAGAGTGTATTATGACGTATCCAGGTCATATCTCTCCAGTCAATAATTTAAGACTGTTAAATAATAGCACATTTATTTCAGGTGCACAAAACGATAGATTTTTAAATGTTTATGACTTAGATAAAGGCTCCACCAAATCTGTTCTTGTTGCACAATCAGATATTGTTAAGATGGTTAGTGACAATGAGACTGCCGTTTCAGTAATCACGGAAGATGGAACCGTTGAGTTGTTTATTGACCCCTTGATAAATAATACCAATAAAAGAAGAGCTCTTAAATCTAAACAAGCGTCAAGAAGACTAAAATTATTACAAAATGATCAAAATGGTATCAAAATCCCAATTAGCGACATATTTATTAGAAAAGATGCATTAAATGTAATGTATCTACAAAATGCCACAATTCCATATTTCCATCAAATGATTTGGAGGCAATGGACTGAGATTGATAATTCTGTATCTTTGAATATATCGACCAAAAAAATCAACCAATCAAGGGACCGCACTTTACACGGACAAGACGTTGCATCTGTAGTCACATATAAAGAAGGCAATGTTAGTGTAACTGCGGGTGATAATTTTAAACATGTCGAAGAGCTGATTAAAGATTGGGAACTTGAAACTAAAGAGCTTGAGAATGATAGATCAAATGATGAAAACAAGACTGCAATTGAATCGTTAGCTGATAAGGTTATGGCTATCTCGGGTGGTGATGCACGTAAAAAATCAAAGAAGAAAGGTCCAGTCACTGGCACAGTGGCAATTATTTTATCTCAAGCCCTACAATCTAATGATCATTCATTATTGGAAAATGCATTAAATAATCGTGATGAAAGAATCATTAGAGACACTATCATGAGGTTGAAACCAAACCTCTCTGTTATACTATTGGAAAGACTAGCCGAAAGAATCGCCAGACAGACTCATAGACAAGGTGCGCTGAACGTTTGGGTCAAATGGTGTTTAATTATCCATGGTGGCTATTTAGTTACAATGCCAAACTTATTGAAAACACTTTCGTCTTTGCATTCTACTTTGAGGAATAGAGGTAATACATTAAACAGGTTGTTAGCATTAGAGACAAGATTAGATATAAGTTTGAATAGGTTAAGAATAAATAATGCACCTGATGAGGCCTTGTATGGTAACGAGGAACAAGAGCTTGATTTAAGCATTGAAGATGAAGAGGATGTCGAATATAACGAAGAATTAGATGATGCAGGTCTCATAGAAAACGGAGAAGACGGTGTTTCAGATGATGATAGTGAGGAAGAGGACTTTGAAAAAGAAAACATTTCTAGCAGTGAGGATAGTGAATATGAAAAGTCAATCCATGATAATGCGGATGACCTGAAAGACCAAGCGCTAGTGTCCGATGCAGATGGGGTAGAGGAAGGGTACAGTGATGTAGAGATGTCCTAAGTGTATAATAGAGTATATATGGATATAGATTACAAAAAAGGAAATACAAGAAAATTGTAATTATCGTTTCTTGTTTAAAAACATAGATCTGGAGTGATACTCAAAAAAAAAAAAAAAAGGAAAGGGGAATGGATAGATAAAGACCGAGGAACCCATAAACTCTTCCATCAACACCTCCCAGTCCTCTTCTTTCACTCCCCCTCCCCACCTCTCTATCATCAATAGACACTGTCCTTCGCTGAGATCTGACCCAGCAATATAAAAAAAAAGATCCTTTACCAAAATCTACTCAAGAATCTTACCCCACTTTTAATTTTTGTCTGCCTCAAGAAATTCGCAAAAAGAAAAATTTTTGAGAGCCACTGGAAAAGAAAAATTGGAAAAAAAAAAAACTTGGGAAGAACTCAAAAAGGAAATGGAAAGGAAATAAATCTATTTTCGTTATTTATTTTCATATTGAGAGTGACAAGAAAAAAGGAGAAGTTGCAGATTACAAGAGCATTCATCTTAGCTTTTGTTTTTGTTACCGAGTTTTATAACAAACTTTCCTTTATCCTGGAAACAAACCACCATATATATATATATATATATTTATTTATTTATTTATTTATTGACTTATTTGTATATATATGTATGCATGTATACAAAAAACGCCAAAGAGAGAAAAAATAAATATAAGATTTAACAAAGAATGTCTCAAAAGATTGGTCATACTGGCTTAGCCTTTGCCCGCATGTGGCACCATGTAGATGTATCCAAGGATAACAGAACATTAGGTAGACTGGCAAGTTCCATTGCCATAACATTAATCGGTAAACATAAACCTGTGTATCATCCTACTCAAGATTGTGGGGACTATGTTGTAGTGACCAATTGTCGAAACTTAAAGATCACTGGTAAAAAACTGGAACAACGTAATTACTGGTCTCACACAGGTAGACCGGGTAGTCTTAAGTTGACTCCTATGAATGTTGTTGCTGAAAGAAAAGGTTATGGTGAATTATTAAGAAGAGCAGTTAGTGGTATGTTACCCAAAAACCGGTTACGTAAGATACGACTAGAAAGATTAAAAGTGTTTGATGGTGAAGAAAATCCATATATGCACAATATTACTGCATTTGCAAATCAACAGCCAGTGGTGATGAAAAAATTAGAAAAGATTAAAAAGACAAATCAATGATCTGTATATATACATATATTAGATATAGATAGTTAACAGAGAACTACGAATAGTTTATAGCGCGATAAAACCTCTTGTAATTAGAACATTATTTAAATATATAAGTGAATATACGTATGTTCATATTTAAATATTCAGAAATAAAATATTAGAAACCACCTTCTCAAATAAAAAATAAAAGGGAAAGAGAGCTCCACAGAAACTGGATAAGCGTTCCCTTACATTCATGTAAAAATAAGTGATGGTACTAGATTAGGAGTGACTTATAATACATTGTAATTTATTATTTTCTATATAATAAGAAACATTCCTTTTTATATGTGTTATGTATACGGTTGATATTAAATAATAATGTTATTGAATATAATATTTATTTTCTCCTTTTGATAAAAATAAAAAAAATTAAAATCATTTGATTAACTAGTCATTATTGATGTATAAGTGAGGTAACTCATTTCTATTCATGGGATATAAAATCATGTGATTCAGGTATAATATTGATTGATTTCATTTAGAAATCTCTTGAACGGTCTGTGTACAAACGTGGGGTAATATTCATTGCCATTAATTCTTGGAAAAGTAATTTGGCAGCATATGGTATATGGATTTGATATATATCAATCTTATTGTCACAGCCTTTACATTCGAATTGGTTATGGCTTAATTTGGCTATAACTGACATTAAACCACAGTTACCACAGATATGAACTCTGAAAGCATCAGATGCTTCCATTAATCTTTCCTTTAAGAATGCAGCCGCACCATGTGCAATCATACAATCACGCTCCATCTCCCCGAATCTTAAACCACCGTCTCTTGATCTACCTTCGACAGGTTGCCTTGTTAGCACTTGCATTGGACCACGAGCTCTTGCGTGGATCTTATCGTCAACCATATGTCTTAAACGTTGATAATAGGTTGGGCCAAAGAAAATTTGTGCCATTAATTTCTTACCTGTATGACCGTTGTACATAACTTCGAACCCACGAGATTGGTAACCATGTTCACGTAATAACTTGGAAATACCTTCCACTGTGATATCTGTGAAAGGAGATGCATCACCTTCATTACCAGATAATGCTGCGACTTTACTTAATAAACATTCGATTAAATGTGCGACTGTCATACGTGAGGGAATGGCGTGTGGATTAATGATTAAATCAGGAACAATACCTTCTGCAGTAAATGGCATGTCCTCTCTACGATAGGTGATACCAATGGTACCTTTTTGACCATGACGAGATGCAAATTTATCACCAATTTGAGGAATCTTTGTAGTCCTAACACGAACTTTCACGAATTTCAACCCATCTTGGTTGGTAGTAACCAAGACTTGGTCAATAATACCATTTTCTGTACTTCTTAATGGTGTGGAAGCATCACGTTTGGAATGATAGGCGGTTCTTTGACCTAATTCTTCTTCATCTGGAGATATTGGAGTAGTTTTACCAATAATAATATCTTCACCTGATACCCTAACACCTGGTGCAATAAGACCATCATCATCTAATTTATCATATGTACCATGCTTCATTCTTAATGTGTTTGTACGTTGTGGTTTTTCAAAAGTTTCAGTAATAGACATACCATACTTCTTTTCTTGATCCATATATGATCTGAAGAACAGGGATCTGAATAACCCCCTGTCAATAGAAGATTGATTCATGATCATAGAATCTTCTTGGTTATAACCAGAATAACAGGCAATAGCTACAATCGCGTTTTGACCAGCCGGAAGTTCTCTGAATTTCAAGTATTCCATTGCACGGGTTGTACCTAAAGGTTTTTGAGGATAATATAAAATATTGGCCATGGTATCCATACGTACATTATAGTTTGTTAAGAAAACACCCATAGCTTGTTTACCCATAGCAGATTGATACGTATTACGTGGAGATTGATTATGATCAGGGAATGGAATAATCGAGGCAGCAACACCTAAAATCATAGAGGGATGGATTTCACAATGGGTAAATGTTGTAGCATGTTGAACAGCTTTAATTCTTCTGGCAGGATCTAATTCATCAACTATTTCACCTTCTTCTAATGGAGGTTCCAAGTCTTCAGGTTGCATTGCAATCAAGATCGATTCTTCTTCCTCAGCATCAATATATTCAACTAAACCTTCATTCAGTAATGACGTCCATGTATATTCTTGGATATCTTCGAAACCACCTTCAATATCCTGATATTCAGTTTGCATCAATCTATTAATATGACCCTTTCTAACCTTTAACTCCTTGTGGCCTAGTTCTTCGTCATCTTCAACAATAAATAATGGTCTATAAACTCTACCTGCATCTGTAAATATCTTTAATTCCTTTTCACGAATATCTCTGATCATAGAAACCTCTGGATTAATATCACCTTTTCTTCTTAATGTTCTCAAAGTTTCCATCAATCTAGCTGGATTTCTGTGAACACCATGCCAGACACCATTAACGAAAACTCTGGTTGCATCTGGAGATTGATGTGGTACATAATCTTCTAACGGTTCCATACCCCATTCACTTAAGAATGTGATAATAGGCATTGGGTCGGTACCGACAGATATACAGGACATTAACGATAGATTTTTCACTAAACCACATGCTTGGCCTTCTGGAGTTTCTGCAGGACAGACCAGCCCCCAATGTGTATTATGTAATTGACGAGGCTTGGCTAATTTACCATCACGACCAATAGGTGTGTTAGTTCTTCTTAAATGTGATAGTGTCGACGAGTAAGTATAACGGTTTAAGACTTGAGAGACACCTGCTCGAGACGACATAGCCTTCTTTTGCTCACCCCAGTTACCAGTAGCTAAAGCATACTTCAAACCAGAAGTAATGGTCTTGGCATTGATTGCCAACTTCATATTAAAGTCATTGGCTTCTTCCACAGTACGTTGCATATAACGGAAAATATCCTTTGTTAATTTTCTAAATAAAGTCTTAAACAACTGTCCTAATAATGGACCGGCTAAATCTAATCTTTTCTTACCAAAATGATCACGGTCATCTTGATCTTTACGATCTAGTGCACATAACAATAATCTATTAATCATATAACCAAGAAAGAAAGCCTTTCTACTTTCAAAACCTTCTAGTTGTGTAATATGAGGCAAGAATTCTTTTTGTAAAATATCTTTAGCATATTGAATTCTTTTTTCCTTCTTGATACCTAGTGCAGTACCACGACGACCAATAAAATCTAAAGCTGTTTCACGATCTTGGATAACAAAACCATCTTCTACACAAGGCTTTAACATTTCTAACATTTGCCAATCATTTACATCATAACAGATATGTTCCAATATTTCACCATCTGGGATAATACCAAGAGCTCTAAAAATAATGACAATTGGGATATCTTGTTTAATATACGGTAATGTAGCTTTAATAGTACGTGCTGAACTACCCTCACGACCATAAAGTTTGACCTGCAGTTGACTGATAAATCTAGAACCTTTTTCTAAAGCAGATCTAATTTCAGCCACATAAGAGATTGGAGATGGCGCAGCTTTCTTGAAAACTTGAACAATATTACCTGCAGAACGTTCTTGAGCAATTAAAACTTTCTCGGACCCATTAATAATGAAATAACCACCCATATCAAATGGACATTCTTTCAATTTATATAGATCAGATTCAGTAGCATCACTTAAGTAACAATTTTTAGACCTTAACATAATAGGAAGTCTCCCAATGAAAACTTTGCCACTTTCTCCATCTTCTTCTGATTCTTCGGCAATAAGTTGATAATCTAAGTCTCTCCCAGGAACATCAATTGCTTCATAAGTTCTCTTTTTAACATCGACGAATAAACCTGAAGAATATGTCAAATTACGTAAACGTGCTTCTTGTGGATATAAAGCGTGGGTAACACCATCAGATTCATTCACCATCGGTTTAGTTACATAAATTTTACCAAAACTAATTTCATATTTTCTACTAATATTATCTGATTCAGTGGTATGCTGTGCTAATTGTTCTAAAATCATTGTAGAGTCCTCAGAAATGATATCCTGTAAAGTATAGTCCACAAACTGATTGAAAGAGTCCAGTTGTTGAGAGACTAAACCCTTCTCACGGAAGAAGGATGAGATAACAGCCCATGAATCTTCCGCGGTGATTGGTGCATTTTCATCTTCAAATCCGTATTCATCATCTTCGTAATAATTTTCCTTAGACATATTGGGGTGCTATAGGATAAACAGAGGGAGGAAGAATAAATGGGGGGGAGATAATATTAATAAGGCTTCAATAAATCTGGGAGACGTGTTGAAAACAGACTAAAACAAAAAAGAAAGAAAGAAAGAAAGAAAAAAAGAATTGGAAGTTAAAGATAAATAGAAGGATATTAACAGTAGTAATATAATAAATATAGTTATAATTTACCTATGGATTCTTTAATTTGCTGAAAAGTTAACCTCAACACTCGTAAATAATGGCAAGATTAAAAATGGGCACAGCCAAAATACGATATTTATCCTTCTAAAACCTTTAATGTCAACTGCTTACAAATCATCCACTTAGTTAAGAATTTCACTCTCAATCTCTTTCTTCTTCCACTTTTTAATTTTCATTTAATGTTCCATCCAAAGAAAAAAAAATAAAAACAAAAAGAAACAAACAAAAGTTTTTCTGTTCCGTGTATAGTGATATCTTTTATCACTTCCAACGTGACACTTGGTTCAAGAATAACAGTATAATGCATAATTCTATAAAGAAGAGAAGAGAAACTATCAGTTAAGCAAATGGAACTAATGACTCAGTATTGTTATATGCATGATTGTGTGTGTAAATGTTCAATATTTTATCCTGTTCTATTTTGTTTTGTGATAAAAACCTAAAAGCGCTCCAAAATTTAATCAAGATCGTTATCAATAATTTCATAATCATCAGGAGTGGTATCTTTCCTACTATTATAAGTCTGCTGTTCATTAAACTGTGTACCAGAAGTAGTTGTGGATGATGATGATGATGAGCCGTTGGTATGTGTTTGAGATCTTGCTTTTGTCCTGTTGTACTCTCGTTTAAATGCAGTCCAAAACCTATTGAAAGTTTCTTGGAACGTTTCACTTGAAGTAGATGTATCATTATTAGTATTCGCACTTGCCCACTCATCTCTAGAGCTGTTATTTTTTTCATTATAACTGTGGTTATCACTCTTGGTCTTAGTATTATCCCATTTACACTTATTAAATTTTTCATAACTCTGTTGTTTTCTTTGTATGTATAATTTCACTATTGTAATAACTTGAATGATTGAATCAAATACAATATTTATATAATTAGTCTTTGGTAACAGTAAAGTTCTTGTATACGTTATTAATAATTTTGTACAATCTCCGAATAGGAAAGTGGTGGCAATATATTCTTTATTATTTAAATTGATTGTTGTGAAGATGATATTTGATAAGATTGAAAATTTATTCTTTGCTGGATCATCTAAATTCTGTAAAAAAGCAATAATTTTATCTTGTTCTTTAATAAAGTTGATGAATTGTCTTAATATTTCATTTAAACTAATTAGCTGTAATACTGCTAATATAATAGATTCAAATGGAACAAAATGGAATATGAAATAGAATGGTGAATTAGGTAATATTAAATATATTAGTCCATATATAGTCCAATATTTTAATAATAAAAGTTGTAGTGACAGTTTTTCTCTTTGTTGTTGTAAAGTATATGAGGCAGTTTCAAGCATAGGTATTGGCCAATCCTTAGATAAATATATGACTTCTAATGTTATTTGTATGGGTAATAAAGCACCAAATACAAACTGCAAACTCCTTGATATAATGGATAACATATTGTTCTTTCTTACCAATAAGATAATATAATCGATAGAAATAAATAAATGTATATATATATAGGCTTCTTAAAAAGAAAATGATATATATCAGAACAGTTTGATTTAAACTGAACCTGTTGTTGATGATTTTATTTGTTTGTTTGTTTTTGAGTTGATTCTTTTATTATTATTAATATGTATCTTTACTAAGTCAAAAAGATTTATATATAAAAGATTTGGATGGACTTTGATGGGAATATTACGAAGTAGGATTGCGATTTATTCCTTTTTTTTGTTTATTTTTGATGTGCTGTTCCCTCAATTTAACACTTTAAGGTTCAGATGTTTGTTTTTTTTTCTATAAAAATCAAATTCCATAAAATTAGTTTTCCATTTTTCACAAAAAAATATTGGTATTAGACATATATGAGACTTCCCTTTAACTTTGTATATGATTGAAAATGCATTAAAAAAGAAGAGGTGGATAGAATAAATTATATAAGAGCTCAGGTTGGAAGGTAGATAGTTCAGATACTCTATCGATATAATTTTCCTGCCTAACTCAAACATTCTCCAGCTTTTCTTTTTTTATTTTTTATTTTTAAGAAGGTGGTTACGCATGGATCTTTAACATACTTTACCATTTTACAAGATTTTTAGGGAAGAGTAGGGAAAAAAAAAACTACTCCTGGAAACATATGTATATAACGTTGGTTGTTTCTATTCAGTAATAAAATTAGTTTCTGAAGGTATCTTATTCTTGGTGAATTATTTGTAAGGCAAACAAATATTGTAATAGTTTCGTTTATTTATCTACAATAAGAGAGTAAGAAAGGTAAATAAATATAGATTCAGTAACTTTGTTACTTTTATTGTCAAAAAAGAAAGAAAAAAATACTCTAGAATTTTTGAACTGTGTTTGATTCTTTAGATATTTTACTTTAATATCCAGTGTCAGTTTTTTTAAAAAAATAAATTATGATTTACTGGTGTGTGTAACTTTGTTACTATTATAATACATGAAATGGTTTTGTTTATCTTACAGATAATGGTTCGAGATGTATGTATTCCTCCCAAAATTTTTATATTTTTTTCTTAACTACGGATATTCCTCATTCTAAACAAGAACAACATCAAGAATTCATAACAATAATAAATACAAATGTATGAATATATATACTTATCAGTAGGAGTATTAAAATTCCTTACTAATGTAAAATACCGTTTCTATATTTCTTATATGATAATTATTGTCATAGGAAGATGTATCCATGATGTTACTGAAACTTGAAGGAATTCTGGATATATGAAACAATAGTGGTGTGTAGGTAAAAAAGTTATTAAAGTTTCCTACTTTTCTATATAATGTACAATGATAATTACACACAATTAATAGAGAGATTCTAGAAAAGTGTAGTTATTGTCTTATGGAAGTGTAGTTGCTATTTCTATCCCATCTTTTTAAGACTTAAGGTATATTGTTTAATTTAGAATTGTAACTCACATAATATATTGTTGACTGATGCCTGTTGATTTTTCTCTTATAATTATCTTATCATTTCCTTAACGTTATGCATTAATGGCAATTTTCTAATACTTCTGGCTGATTGAGCCATTCTGGATATTACTTACTTGATCAAACCAACTATTTGTGCCCCTGATGATGGAATTACAATTTCCAGATGTCCCCTCCCCCCATACATATCGACAAGTTCTTACTAAGTGGACCAAAAAAAAAAAACAAGCAAAAAATACAAACATAATAAAAAGAAACCATCTATTTTTAAGTAATAGATAACATTATATGATGAACGAATAACACATGCAAAACAACACTAGTATTTACCAATGACATATTTATGGTAGTATATACTTGTGGGTACCATCAATGACAGTCATCAATAATAATAATAATAATAATAATATACTGTCATCAGGTATTTTATTTCCAACTTTTACAAACCTATTAGTATATCCTTCCATTCCATTCTGTTTGCTCTAGTACAATATTTCTTTCTTCCAGCTCTCCATTGTAATAGACAATCCCGGAAAAAGAAAGTTAGAAAACAGAATTCAAAAGAAATAAACAGAGAGGGACAGAAAAAAAAATATTACCAAAAACAAGATAAAGTAACGATTTACATATATAAAGCCTTCTTTATCCTCTAATGTTGTGATTACATCTATTATTTCTCTAAATAGATCTATCAGTTCTGACCATTCTACTATAAATAATTGTAAAACCAAAACTCGACTCCGAAAAAATTTATTTTTTATTTATTATTTTTTTTGTACTTGCAGTTTTTATTCAAAAAGATGTGTCAAATTTATCATATCCCCTTTTTATTTTTTGTTAATTTATTTTTTTATTTATTTATTTAAGAAATCATTGAAAGTCCTTTCCACGGGATCAAATATTTTTTTAAATTAATTTTCCACGGAACAGTTTTATTTTGAGTTATTCTCTTCGTTTCTTTTTTTTTTTTGGTATCGTCGTCTTTTCTTTTCTTTTACTTTCTCCGTTTAATTGGGAGAGTCGCTCTTAACAAAAAGAAAAAAAAACTATCTTATAATACAGTTTACACTAATTTACTTCCACGGAATAAATTGAGAATTAAGATTTGTCCTCCCTGACCAATGTTTTTTTTTTTTCTTTCCAGTCCGGAAATTTGTCTGTGTCCTCCTGCCTTACTTTTTAAGAGTTCGGTTCATCATCGTGATTAATTGATGGTGAGAAAGTAAATTTCTTGCTAGATACAATCATCTTCTCTCTCTCTCTCTCTTTTTTTTTTTATTATATCTTGATATGCGTGCAAACAAATAAAGAAGGATCGAATATAGATAAGTTCTCCGTTAGGATTACATGTTGTTTTCTTCTCTAATAGCTAATGTGCGTGTGTTTGTTTGTTTTTCTATTATTGAATGTCAGAATTGCAACCTATTACTTAGAGATTTCCCTCAAATCAAATAATAATAATATCATCAAGAGGTATCAAGAAAAACCAAGAAATTAAGTGACGTCAGTGTTAACGTATTTTTCTAAGCCCTTTTTCTTCTTCTTCCTCTTTATTTATTGTATTCACTAATTCTATGGTACAATCAACATTGAAACCCTTCTTTTATCAGTTATCTAGCTAGAGTCAAACTTTGTAAAGGACTTTTAAAGGTGTATTTAATATATTTTTCCGCGGGACCTACGGACTTTCCTTTCCTATGGAGGGGAAAAATATTCCGCGGTGAAGCTTTTCTTTCCTGTTCCCCCTGCTCCTCCCATAAGATAAGAATATTGTATTTGTGTGGGGAGGCAAGGAGCGTCCGGCAAAATTTAAAAAGGAAAAAAAATAAATAAATAAAAAAAAAAACAACCAATAGATATTCCGTGGAATCACTATCCCCACGGAAGTAGATATCAGCCCCAATATTGTACATATTATTATTGTTCTCATCAACATGACTGTTCCACGGATCTTGGTTTGAACAAAAATTCTTTTCCTTTTTTAAAAGAATAACAATGTAAAATAACTGTAGCTTCATCAAGCTTTCGAAGAGGTCTGATTAAAAATGATCATGTTGATTTAAAAAATACATATATATATATAACGGATACATACAGGAGCTCAAATCAATTCGTCTTGATCAATGTCCTGTTCTTCTTTGTTTCCCGGCAAGTTTACTCATATTACATACTCTGTTCAACCCTTTCAAATCTCATCGTCTACAAGACTGTTAAGAGATTCCTCGAAGTAAAGCAGTGATCCTTTATTTTTTTTTTTTTTTTCGTTTACTTATTTATTTTTTACACACTATAATATTATAAGAGCAAATAGTAAAACAGAAGAAAACGGAAAAACAAAACACAGGAAACAAGTTTATTGTTACTATCACCAGTTCTGTTATCTTTTATAATTCCATTATATCATGTCTCTCAGCTCAGATATAAAGGGAAATTCATACAGTGAATCTGTATCAAGTACGAACAGTTCTGCCGACTCTACTGAACATCCATATCAGGGTTTTGATAGAAATGTCGAAAATCAAGTGAGAGATCTGGCAAGAAGCATAACAAATCAAAGCAATTTTAATACACTAGATGATACTCATTCCATATCATCCTCCAATCTAGGTATAAACCCTGTATTTTCTAATGTCGATCAGCCCGACTATAATGAAAAATTAGATCCAACTTCTGATAATTTTTCTTCTGTGGCTTGGGTCAAGAATATGTCTAAATTAGCCTCGTCTGATCCTGATTATTATAAACCATATTCTTTAGGTTGTGTTTGGAAAAATTTAACTGCATCTGGTGAATCCACTGATGTGGAATATCAAGCTACATTTTTGAATATGCCTAAGAAAATCCTATCTGCAGCTTATAGAATGGCAAGACCACCAAAGGAGGAAGAGTTGTTCCAGATTCTAAAGCCAATGAATGGTTATCTAGATCCAGGTGAATTAATGGTTGTCCTTGGGAGACCAGGTTCCGGTTGTACTACATTTTTGAAGTCTATTTCTTCTAATACCCATGGTTTCCACGTGGGTAAGGACTCCACAATATCGTACAGTGGTCTTTCACCAAAGGATATCAAAAGACATTTTCGTGGGGAAGTCGTTTACAATGCAGAAGCTGATATTCACCTACCTCATTTAACCGTATATCAAACTTTATACACCGTTGCCAGACTAAAGACTCCACAAAATAGAATACAAGGTGTTAGTAGAGACGCCTGGGCTAGACATGTGACTGAAGTATATATGGCTACATATGGTCTTTCTCACACAAGAAATACAAAGGTTGGTAATGACTTGGTGAGGGGTGTGTCAGGTGGTGAAAGAAAGCGTGTTTCTATCGCTGAAGTTGCTATATGTGGGTCCAAGTTTCAATGTTGGGATAATGCTACTAGAGGTTTGGATTCTGCTACTGCTTTAGAATTTATCCGTGCTCTAAAGACTCAAGCTAGTATCTCTGATGCTACTGCTTCTGTTGCTATATATCAATGTTCCCAAGACGCTTATGATTTATTCGATAAAGTTTGTGTCCTAGATAATGGATACCAAATCTATTATGGTTCAGCAAAGAAGGCAAAAGAATATTTTGAAAGAATGGGTTATGTTTCTCCTGATAGACAAACTACTGCAGATTTCTTAACCGCTGTCACAAGTCCTGCAGAAAGAATTATCAACCCTGAGTATATTAAGAAAGGGATCCCAGTTCCACAAACTCCAAAAGAAATGTATGATTACTGGTTAAGTTCTCCAGAATACAAGCAATTATTACAAGAAATCGATGAAAGATTAACACATAATGACGATAGTGTCCGTAACGTTATTAAAGAAGCACATGTTGCTAAACAATCTAAGAGGGCTAGACCTGGTTCTCCATACACAGTCAGTTATGGTTTACAGATTAAATATTTGTTAAAGAGAAATGTTTGGAGAATGCGAAATAATCCGGGTGTCCCACTGTTTATGATTTTCGGTAACTCTGGTATGGCTTTCATTTTAGGTTCCATGTTCTACAAGGTTATGAAGCAAGGTGGTACAAATTCATTCTATTTCCGTGGTGCTGCTATGTTCTTTGCTATATTGTTCAATGCATTTTCATGTCTTTTGGAAATTTTCTCTCTTTATGAAGCAAGACCAATTACAGAAAAACATAAAACATATTCTTTATATCATCCAAGTGCAGATGCATTTGCATCCATCCTTTCTGAAATCCCAGTTAAGGCTGCTATTGCTGTTTGTTTTAATATCGTGTTCTATTTCCTTGTCGACTTCAGAAGAAATGGTGGTGTCTTTTTCTTTTATCTGTTGATCAACATCGTTGCCGTCTTTGCCATGTCCCATCTTTTCCGTTGTGTTGGTTCCGTGACTAAAACATTTGAAGAGTCCATGGTTCCTGCATCTATCTTATTATTGGCTTTAGCTATGTACACAGGTTTTGCTATTCCAAGGACAAAAATGTTGGGTTGGTCTACTTGGATTTGGTATATTAATCCTTTATCCTATCTTTTCGAATCCCTAATGATCAATGAATTCCATGGTGTTGAATATAAATGTTCCCTTTACATCCCTTATGGTCCTGCTTATGCCAATGTTACTGGTACTGATAGAATATGTTCCACCCGTGGTGCTGTCCCAGGTAGAGATTATGTTCTTGGTGATGACTACCTCAGGGTTAGTTATGGTTATGAACACAAACATAAGTGGAGAGGTTTTGGTGTCGGTGTTGCATACGCAGTTTTCTTTTTCATCCTTTACTTAATTATCTGTGAATTTAATGAAGGTGCTAAGCAAAAAGGTGAAATCTTAGTTTTCCCATCTAGTGTTATCAGAAGATGGAAGAAAGAAGGTAAAATTCAAAAGAATCGTCAAAATACTAATGATATTGAAAAAAACATCGACAACTCCATAACTGATCAAAAGATGTTAAACGATTCAGAAGAAAATTCCAATGAAAGTGATGATAATGTTGGTTTAACTAAATCTGAGGCTATATTCCATTGGAGGAACTTATGTTACGATGTCAAAATCAAAGATGAAACTAGACGTATTCTTAATAATGTAGACGGTTGGGTTAAGCCAGGTACATTAACAGCTTTAATGGGTTCTTCAGGTGCTGGTAAAACAACTTTATTAGATTGTTTAGCTGAAAGAGTTACTATGGGTGTAATTACTGGTGATGTTTTCGTGGACGGTGTTCCAAGAAATGAATCTTTCCCAAGATCTATTGGTTATTGTCAACAGCAAGATTTACATTTGAAAACTTCTACTGTCAGAGAATCCTTAAGGTTTTCTGCCTACCTACGTCAACCCAAAGATGTCCCTATCTCTGAGAAAAATGCCTATGTTGAACAAATTATCAAGATTTTAGAAATGGAGAAATATGCTGATGCTGTTGTTGGTGTTGCTGGTGAAGGTTTGAATGTGGAACAGAGAAAGAGATTAACTATTGGTGTTGAATTAGCTGCCAAACCAAAATTATTGGTATTCTTAGATGAACCTACTTCCGGTCTAGATTCCCAAACTGCCTGGTCTATTTGTCAATTGATGAGAAAATTAGCCAACCAGGGGCAAGCTATCTTGTGTACTATCCATCAACCATCTGCCATTTTAATGCAAGAATTTGATCGTCTATTATTTTTACAAAAGGGTGGTAAGACTGTGTATTTTGGCGAGTTGGGTGAAGGTTGTCAAACATTAATTGATTATTTCGAAAGTCATGGCTCTCCTAAATGTCCTCCAGATGCTAATCCTGCTGAATGGATGTTAGAAGTTGTTGGTGCTGCTCCTGGTTCTCATGCTAACCAAGATTACCATGAAGTATGGCGAAACTCTGAGGAATATAAAGCAGTACATGCAGAATTAGATCGTATGGAAAGGGAATTACCTGGCAAACATGCCCATGATAATGAGGTCCTATCAGAGTTTGCAACTGGTATTTTGTATCAAATTCAACTGGTTACTATCCGTTTGTTCCAACAATATTGGAGATCACCAGAATACTTGTGGTCGAAGTTCTTTTTAACCATTGTAGATGAGTTATTTATTGGTTTTACTTTCTTCAAGGCTGATAGATCAATGCAAGGCTTACAAAATCAAATGTTATCCATCTTCATGTTTGTCTGTATTTTTAATCCATTATTGCAACAATATCTACCAAACTTTGTTCAACAAAGAGACTTATATGAGGCCAGAGAACGTCCATCTAGAACATTCTCCTGGAAAGCATTCATTGTTTCTCAAATTATAACTGAAGTTCCATGGAATATTCTTGTCGGTACTATTGCCTTTTTCATTTATTACTACCCGATTGGTTTCTATTCTAATGCTTCATATGCAGATCAGTTACATGAAAGGGGTGCTTTATTCTGGTTATTCTCAGTGGCCTTCTTTGTATACGTCGGTTCTATGGGTCTAATGTGTGTTTCATTCAATGAAGTTGCAGCCAACGCAGCCAACCTGGCATCTCTTGCCTTCACTATGTCCTTATCTTTCTGTGGTGTGATGGCTACCCCAGATGCTATGCCACGTTTCTGGATTTTCATGTATAGAGTATCACCTTTAACATATTTGATTGATGGTTTACTAGCTGTTGGTGTAGCTAATGTACCAATTACTTGCAGTAAGAATGAATTCCTACAATTTACTCCTGCTAATGGAATGACGTGTGGTGAATACATGAAACCATACATGACCATGACAGGAGCTGGCTATCTAACTGATCCGAATGCTACGGATATGTGCAACTTCTGTCAATTCTCTACTACTAATGAATATTTATCCTCAGTCAGCAGTCACTATTCTAACAGATGGAGAAATTGGGGTATTTTTATTTGTTACATTGCATTTAATTACATAGCGGGTGTCCTCTTCTACTACCTTGCAAGAGTCCCAAAGAAATCTAAGGTCAAGAAAGAGTAACCATATATATATTTTTTAAGCATGTATATTTGTTTAAATGCAATTATAAATATTCACAATACATAATACCTTTTTTATATATACAGTTTTGAAAAATAAATGTTATTGTTACTGTACAACGCCAAAACAAGTCGAAGAGCCATTTTTTTTCTCTTTAACATCATCTATTTTAGTGATTTAGAAAATCCTTACACGCTGACCCTGCAAAGTTTCGTCCTGTAAATAGATATGTGCGTTTGTGTATTTAATATTATTTCTGTATTTGTTGCAAAGAAACATAACAAAAAATTTCTAAAACCGAGTACTAAATAAAAGTATTTTTCATACGAGTTTTGCTAAATAACTTTGTGATTAATTGAATAATATAACTAATTTTTTCTAACTGAAGAGCAATTTGTGTTATATTTAATCTCAGCTTGTAACTACCAACGTTTGAAAGTTTTGAAAAATAATCCTAAACAATCTTATATCTCTAAAACTTTTTAACCTGTATAACTAAAATAAACAACTTCTTTAATCCTCTGTCAATCTTGTTAAAACATCAACAGTCTCTTCAGGGGATGCTATCCACAGTGTACATCCTGCCAATCTTGCTTTGAAGTCATTAGCTGACCCCATTGGGGCAAATTGATCACCAATATGTAATGTTTGTGATGGATCTATTGGATTTTGTGGATCATAGTATTGTTGCAGTACATGAATACCTAAATTCTTCCCTCCAATATCACACCAGACATCACTTCCACCATCAAAACAACTAAATTGGATCCTCTTTGCTGGCGGATAATTTTCTAAGGTACTTTGTAAGGTCAACACTATCTCTTCTAATTGCTCTCTAGAAAGCTTTATAATTTTTTCTTCCCCAGATGCAGGATCAACAATTCTACCAGGAACAATACCCACTGCTCTTTTTTTTCTAATGATTGTTGTTTCTTCCGGTAACATTAATCTTTTTTTCAATGTGTTCAAAGTTTTTTGTGCAAAATCCAATGTTGCTTGAATGTCGGAATCCTTCCATTCCTTCATAGAATCCAATATCCAAGTCTCCCTATTAATATATTGGAATCCACATGTCTTTCCATTTTCATCGCTATTGTTTCCATTTGTATCTTTATTTGCTGTACCACCATCACATTCAAAATAACGGAATAAATAATTAGACTCACCACCCATAATAGTTAAATTATTCTTTTGTTCTAATGCTAAATCATTACACTGCTTAATAGATGTAACTAATCCATCCAATCTTTTTTCATATATTTTTGACTCATCGTAACCAGCTGCAGTAACAATACCTACATATATATTAGATTTTAATAACTTGATAATCAAGGGGATAACTGGGTTTTTAGCGACCAAAGAACCACCATCCTCATATAATGTAACATCACCATCAAATGTAACTAATCTTAAGGGTTTACCATACTTGGGACCTAACCGTTTCTGTCTGATAAAATGAAATATTTGTGCAGTATTTAATAGTCTTCTAACATCATTAAAACTTGGTGCTACCATTCTTCTAGCAGAGATGGCTTTAACCGAATCCTCCCATAAAAATGCTTTCTCTAAAGGCAATGGTGTGAAAAAGGTACCAATTGATGGAACTAAAAGATTTAATCGTGATCTTCCTAAAGAAGATTCATTCAAATATTCTTCATCATTGTCCAACATTTTTTTATCAAACTCAATCTTATTCAAAATCAATTCTTCTACATCTTTCAAAATGTCTGCATATTGTGACTTAATCCTTTGAGATGTTGTCAAGTCCTCGCTATCTTCCTCATCATGGGACACTGCATGTAATACAAAAGGGGTGGCCAATAACCCCTTAATCCAATCGATAAATTCATCCTTACGATGGCTTTTCAAATGATATTCTACCCTATAACGTGATGACATTTTTACTGATAACACTGCTTACAAAATTCTTTTTTTCTATTACACTTTACACTTGTCATGAATTTATGTTTAAAACATTCTGATATATTTATTATGTATAATAGATGTACACTTTTGATTGATCAATAACATTATTCTTGTCCCTCCCTGTAATCCAAAAATAAAAAATTTAAAAATGATTTCGCCCAGGATCGAACTGGGGACGTTCTGCGTGTTAAGCAGATGCCATAACCAACTAGACCACGAAACCAAGTGACTTGCACAGCTGTGGTAAAGTGGGTAAGTGGTATACTAAATAATGTAACACGGGAAGCGCGGCTAAATATCAAACGGATATTAGAACAGGTCGAAGACAGTAATTGATACAAACGGTAAGTCAATTACTAACGGTCTTAGTTAATATATTATTCTATTAGACGACTATATACGATAGTTT
>JAJLYH010000160.1:0-28980 GCA_030571675.1 Arxiozyma telluris
TGGATGACCATGGTTGTTTGGGAATAGCTAAAGGAGTGAATGTACCAGGAGGTAAAAGTCGTACATGTTTGGAATTCTGGCAGTTGATACAGGATCTGATGTAATTTCTAATGGTAACTATCATGTTTGGCCAATAATAATCTCGTAATAAACTTTGGAAGGTTTTGTAAGGTCCTGGGTGACCTGCTAAATGGGAATCGTGGTGGAGTTGAAGGAGCATAGCTCTTATAGTACCTAATGAAATAGCTAGTCTGTAATGGTTTGATATATTATTTTTGTAGTAATTTAAATTATCATGGTAGGTGTTGTTATGTTTTATGATGCAACAGTATTCTTTGATTAGAAGTTCATCATTGACAAGCCAGTTGTAAATGGGGATAAAGCAGGGGTTTTTGGAATATTCTGCGCGTAGAGTATCTTGATATTGTCTAGAGATAGTGACATGACTACTTTGGAAAGTAGTATTGGTGTTAGTGGTAATGATGTTTAGTCGAGATAAAGCATCAGCATGATTCTTGATACCTGATATGTGTTCGATTGTGAAGTTGAATTTAGCAATGTCATCCCACCATCTCATTAATCGTTGCTTAGTGTCTTTTGCTTTCATAACAAATTTAAGAGATTCGTGATCAGTTCTTAATAAAAATTTATTCCCCAATAAGTAATGTCTCCATTTATGTAAAGCATGCACTATAGCAAAAAATTTTTTCTCTCTGATAGACCAATTGACCTCATGACCATGTAAAGTTCTACTTAAATACGCCACTACTCCAATCACAGCCTTAGAGTCTTTATCACACATTTCTAGGGTAGCTCCAACAGCGTAATCACTAGCGTCTGTAGTTAATATCAATGATTTTGAGGGATCGAATGGTTTAAGAATTGGGACATTTACTAACCTGGCCTTTAGGGAGTCGAAGGCTTTCTGTTGTATTGATGTCCATTGAATAGTTTTCTTGTTAGCAAAAATCCTTAGAGGAGCAGTAATCCTTGGAAAATCTTTAATGAACCGTCTATACCAGTCAATTTATCCTAAAAACCTTTGACAGTCTTTGAAATCTTTGAGTTTTGCCCATTCTTGTATACATTTTAACTTTTCTGGATCTGATGAGATGCCATGAGAATTAACAACGTGGCCTAAAAATGAGATTTATGTTAGGAAGGATTCACAATTGGCCCTTTTTAGGAAACAAATGATGTTGTTTTCAAGTGGTTAGTATTTGTCATAAATGTTTTGTGTCTTCTTGTTTACTCTTGGAATAAATTAGGATATCATCTAAATAAACCACACAAAACTCTCCTAAAGACGCTTTTAAAACATGGTTCATAAGTTGTTGAAAGGTGGCTGGGGACTTAGTTAGACCAAACGGCATTACATTTCATTGATATTACCTGGTAAAGATGACGAAGGCTGTCTTAGATTTGTCAGTTTCATGAATTGGAACTTGGTGATAACTACTAATTAGGTCCAGTTTATTGATTATTATTGCACCTCTTAATTGATCAAATAGATATTCAATGATTGGGATAGGATATTTGGCCTTGATGGTTATATCATTTAACTGTCTGTAGTCTATATATAATTTCTTAGTACCATCCTTTTTCTTAAACAATATGATGGACGAAATATGAAAAATTAGGCTAGGGTGTAACCTTTTTGTCGATCCTTTATATACTGTTTTGCTGCTTAATTCGTTATCTTCTTCTCTGTTATATATAGCTTATAAATCTTATAAAACATATATACGTAGGGCATGAACCGTGTAAACCAACAAAAATTTACTCTGATATCCTGTCTACTTATATATGTCAACATGTAATCCAGAGTTGCCTAATAAAACTTGTCTTGACTTGATGTATCCCAATGAGTTCTGCAACATATGTTACAGTTTGTTGTAGTTTGGACTTAGAAATAACCTGGATAACTATACTATTGGACGAATAATTAGGGTTGGGTCATTACATTGATAAAGAATGTATTCATATAATGGTCGAGCAATGTGACTCAAACTCCCCACAAAACGTCTAAAATAACCACAGTACCCTAAAACATTAATATCTGGGATATTACACAAATTTTTGTGATAGGATATTACAATAATCCTTACGTTATTCGTTTCTGATGACAGTCAATTTGAATTAACAGTATTAATACGACTTCCTCAGGTAGATATAAGATATAGACTCTTTCTATATCTTTAGTCCTAATATTAAACATAACTGAACTAATATAAATAATAGATACTATACACTCATCTATCTTAGTTATCCTTCTTTCCCTCGTTGTTGTTCGTTGGTGGTTCTCTTCTTCTGTTTATCCTTTGTAAGATCCACAATTCTAACGATTCTCTGGGCCTGCTTTCTCAGTTCTTCCAACGTCGCTTTTGCCACTTGATTAAGGAGCAGTCTCCCTACAAAATATTTTTCCAACGACGGATATGTCGCGGTAATGTCGGAATTCAAAAAGCCGCTGAAGAATTCCCATGGAACAGAAATTTTTTTATGGAAACGCCCACAAGCGCATAAAAAAAGAAAAAGGAGAAGATGATGGGGAGGGGGGAGTGCAACGAAAAAAAATGATGTCTTAGATGTTGTTTCTGTTACGATCCAGTATATATATATATATGTACGCAGAATGAATAACATGACTTATGACCAATTAAAAGTTATAAAAAATAGGTATATAGTTACAAGCTGAAAACATTTAAAAAGCTTGGTAAGTGAAATATAACGATGAGGAAATGGCAGAAGATCGTTTGGATGAAGAGGATTTAGATGATAAATTTAATATAGATGAATATAAGGATAAAACGTCTCATTTCATACAGTCCAATAATCTGACTACTTTGAAACTGTTCAATGACTTAGAAAGTAATGATAAAACACAAAAAGATTCCAATGAAAGTAACACCAATCACAACAACAACAATAATAATACGCCTGCAGATGTAACATCCTTTATTAATGATTTTATAGAAGTAATTCCACCAGAAAATTTCAGTCCAGTTATTGGAAAAATCTATAGAAGCAGTTTCCCGAGGATAGAAAATTTTAAATTTTTGAGAGATCGATTGAAATTGAAGTCTATATTGGTGTTAATTCCTGAAGAGTATCCCTCAGAAAATGTCGAATTCTTAAATAACTCAGGGATACAATTATTTCAAATTGGTATGAGTGGTAATAAAGAGCCATTTGTCAATTTACCTAGTGATTTATTGACTAGAGCTTTAGAGATTGTTTTGAATCCAAAGAACCAACCAATTTTGATTCATTGTAATAGAGGGAAACATAGAACGGGCTGTCTTGTTGGTTGCATTAGAAAATTGCAAAACTGGTCACTAACCATGATCTTTGATGAATATAGAAGGTTTGCCTTCCCCAAAGCTAGGGCCCTTGACCAACAATTTATTGAAATGTATGAGGATGAAGAAATTAAAACTATAGCTTATGAGAAGGGGTGGTTACCTCTTGAGTGGTAGGTTATGCTGTTGCCTTCTTTGAATAGAAATGGAAATATAATTAGTTTTCTTATTTTTTATATGTAAACATGCTTATAGATTAAATGAAATCTTATTAAAAACTATTAAATACACGAGATTCGAGAGTATATTAAGATAAACTAAAAAATGCTTTAAAATTCTGAATTATGTAAAACGAATATGTATGTGTGAACCAATGGTAGGCGGGGAAACAAATAAATACTTATATATATATATATATATCTAATGATACAAAAAGATTGACTTAACTTTGAGGAATATCATAAAGTGCAACGATAAATGTAAGAGTAGACGAAAAGAACAAAAATGAAATGTTAAAAAGTTATTTTTTTTTTCTTTTATCTATTAACTCAAGATCTTTCACCTCTTAATCTTCTAGCCAATTTGATATCCTTCTTTTGAATGGTGACTCTCTTAGCGTGGATGGCAGCTAAGTTTGTGTCTTCGAATAAAGAGACTAGGTAAGCTTCAACGGATTCTTGTAAAGCACCAATAGCAGAAGATTGGAATCTTAAATCGGTCTTGAAATCTTGAGCGATTTCTCTGACTAGTCTTTGGAAAGGCAACTTTCTGATCAACAGTTCAGTAGATTTTTGGAATCTTCTAATTTCTCTTAAAGCAACGGTACCTGGCTTATATCTGTGTGGCTTCTTGACACCACCGGTGGATGGAGCAGATTTTCTGGCGGCTTTGGAGGCTAATTGTTTTCTTGGAGCTTTACCACCGGTAGATTTTCTGGCAGTCTGCTTAGTTCTGGCCATTTTTATTTATTTGATTATATATGTATATGTATGCGTGTATACGTCAAAGAAAGAATAGTCTTTTATTAACGGTCTTCTAGGATATGGAGAGGAAAGAATGTAAGTAAGAAAAAAGAGAGAAGAAAGAAAAAGACCAAGACAAGTGTTGTTATTTCAAACAAGTATAGCACTTATATATCTAATTAAATTTCGTGGAAAGCAATGAGAAATACAAAATGATTAGTTATCTCCCAATTATACAAAGACATAGGGGGGAGCGTTGAGGAAAGGGAGAGACACGTTGTTGACAATTAACTTACAATACTATTATCAGATATTCTGCAACGCCAGTTAATTTTGTTCCGCTTTGTTTTTGCTTTTGTTTTTTTATTATCATTTCTACACTGTTTAGTACGAAACTCTTAGTACGGGTCTTTCTTTTAGTGACAATCCCCTGGTAGTAAATATCGGCTTCTTCACTTCAATTGAATTTTGAATGTAATTGGGGGCGAATTGTTCAGCACAACTTTATTATGGTCAGTGGACTCAAAGGTGCGAAATTTCGGGAATGGACTTAGAGAGCAGAGGTTCACACACAGGCCGAAAGAGTATGTGGTGTGGGGACGTTACACCAATTAGATGTTCTGACAGTTTCGTTATCAGTTTTTCATTTTTCCTGCTTTTCCCTTGTAGAAACGGACAATTGGGAAATTGGAAAATGCACCAATTTTTTGTCAACATAATTGTTTGGGACAATTAACTATGGTCAGATGGCGGTTTATTTAGTCTGACAGTTTCGCGTCTGTTACTGTGGTTTCGTTCCCTAAATTGATGGGATTGCCCTGTATAGTTTCTGTAATTGTCAACTCAGAATAGTTGCTGTTTTATTCGTCACCAAAATACACAGAATTATTATCCAAAGTCGTGGCAAATTTGTAATCGATCTCCTTTTTATGGCCACGATACCTTGCGTTTGGTCTATCTTGCTTGATCTATAATATATATAAGGAGAAAAATTTTTAGAATAGAAGTATTTCAACTTCTTCTCTTCCTTCTAGCTTTTTGTTTTGTGTTTCTAGTAGTTCACAGAAGTAACCAAGATCGAATCAATAAAGATCATTGTACTACTATATACACATATATATACATAATAAAAACAAATAAAGATGTCCGGTAGAGGTAAAGGTGGTAAAGGTTTAGGTAAAGGTGGTGCTAAGAGACACAGAAAGATTCTTAGAGATAACATCCAAGGTATCACCAAACCAGCTATTAGAAGATTGGCTAGAAGAGGTGGTGTTAAGCGTATCTCAGGTTTGATTTACGAAGAAGTTAGAGCTGTCCTAAAGTCTTTCTTAGAATCTGTTATTAGAGATGCTGTTACTTACACTGAACACGCTAAGAGAAAGACTGTTACTTCCTTGGATGTTGTTTATGCTTTGAAGAGACAAGGTAGAACCTTATATGGTTTTGGCGGTTAATCTTATTAACTTTTTTAGCATATTATTAATAATAAATGACGAAAGAAAGAAAGAAAAAAAAAGATTATAATAATAGATATACACATTATTGCCGGAAGGTTCGGTTGGTTTCTCATTTCATTTGATATTCCTTTGCATATCTGTATATATATATGTTTATTTTGAAGTTTTGGTTTACATATATATATATATTTATTTATTTAATAGTTATTAATCTATACTCATGAAAAATTTGTTTTTTGGTATCGTAATGTTCTTTTTATAAATATTATATTGCTGTTAATATATCAAGTTCAATTTCTTTTAGCATGTCTTTTTCCAATTTAGTTAAATTGAATATAGGCTCTCTTTTTTCACTGTTTTTATGGGTCATATCAAACCATTTATTTATACAAAAGGAGTGATAATCCTCTACTTCATCCTGTTTATTACTTGGACATTTGCATCGGCATCCAGTACCATACTCATATGGATCATCATATTTTGGTTTTTTTCTAATGTATTTCTCTGAGTTGTAAGGTATATTAAGATAATATTTGTTATTCCTTGGACAATGATATAGCGTGTCATGACGATAGCCAATATCACGAAAGTAGTGCACCTGTTCAACATCTAACATTAAACTTAGCCCTAGTGAATGTACTGGTGCATCCCCCCATCTTTCCTTCCAGAATCCATTATGACTTTCAAGGTAATGAAAATATCCATCGTATATTGGATTTTTATATATTGACATATGGGCGATTTCAAAATTGGACCAAAAATGACAAAGATTATATTCTAAATTATCGAATTTATCAACAATTAAAGGTGTTTTCTCTTGTGCTCTTTTAATCAATTTTACTAAACCTTCAATGTTATCGCCAAAAACATCATTTTTATCACCATAACCTTCTCTAAGAAAACGATCAATTAACAATTTATCTTTGACAATCTGTTTTGCATTATATTCTTCATTGATAAACTTATCTAAATAGGCTGTATCTGATTCCACTTCATAATACGTATTATCCCTTACATTATCTACATCGTTATTGACTACATGGTAATAAGTGGTGAAAACATTCCAGAGCGTACCTAATTGAATATTATTTTGATGGATATAACTCATCGTAACTCTAAATAAATTTGGAATAGTCCTATATAACTCAGGTATCATAATGGTAAAACCATAGAGTTTCTTCCTAATTGCCATTTCCCAAAATGGATCGTATGTAATATCACAGAAGAATTCAACGTCAGGTTCTAATCTCCAGTACCAATCATATTTTGCGACCAATTTATTTTTATAAAATTTGCCTGAATAGAATCTACACATTTGATGATACGTTTTAAAATCACCATAAAGTATACCATAGTCTCCCTGTAATTTTATAGTATCATCAAGAATTGAGTACCCACTATCGGTATTATCAGAAACATTATTATGTCTTATATATTCTGGAAATTCCCATTCCTCTGGTTTTAATACACCAAATTCCACAACTGAATCTGTATGTCTTTGAATAGTTTCTTTGAAGTCATCATCAAATGGAACATTATTTAAAAAAACATATGGATAATGAAACCACTGATTGAAGTGGGTCTCTATGCTGTCTATAGATGCAAGAATTTGATTTAATTCATCGTTTTTAGTCAAAATTAAAAAAGTGGCATTCTGTTTTTTATAATCTTCTTGCTTTAAATATTGTTCAATATTGTTACAGCCAGAGTCTTGATTAAAGACAGAGTCACGATGGGTATCTTTATCTTGATATGAATTTAACAACCCGGGGACAATAAAATCTGGTTCTGAACTATATATTAGTATTGGAACAGAAATCAAAAAAGAGATTATTAATATAATAGCTATGGGATTTAAAGTTTGTGGCCATCGAAAGAACTGTCTTAACATATGATGATTGCTTGACGTTTAGTATTATTCTAAGATTGATTATATCTATTCTTTAGCACAGACGGAAGAAAGATTCATTAAAGCTCTGGAAAATTTCTATGTGTATATAGAATATATTTATTGGTGCAGGTATATTATATATTCACTAATTAACACTACAATAAGTATCTTTGGATTGTCGTTGTCTATTGAATTCTAATAATCAGAGTTATTTGAAGACATTTAATGGTTTTTTGAGATCCGATGACTTATGAAATAGGGAAAAAGTTTCAAACTCCAGAATTTTTCAAGAAGAAAAAGAAGAGGTAAAAGAAATATTTTTTTTTCGCATATTATAGGTAGTGCACAACATCGTGTGGAGATATATTGTAGCAGAGAGAACGAAGGGATATGATCTATTGCATTTTTTTTTTTTTGGGGGGGGGGTTAATCTGCAGTATAGTGTATCGTAAGTTATCGAGCAATTATTTTACTAAATAAATTTAATAATAGCAGTCAGTTTAGAAAAATATTTGACTATTTTAGTGCTTTCAACTTTTTCTTACAAAAAGAGGAACGTTATATACATATATATATATATGTTTCTGGTTTTGAACATGCCATTAGAAATATTGATTAAAGATAATACCAAAATTAAAAAGTTCAAGACTCAGTTGGAGCAGACAAATAATTTTGTAAAACCAATATATAAAGAAGTAGGGTATAGTGTTATTAGAACTGATATAAATTCAAATGAGCTTGATTATCTACAAAATTTGTTTCCTAATGAGATAATAAGGAAATATGATAATGCTGTTAAAAACGAGAAAGTCGTGACAAATAAACATGCTGATACGGTTCATGATATATTAAGTTTTACTAAAATATATTTTCGAGATAAAATCCATATTGAAAGATTGAATGAAATTTTGGAACATGTTCCACTAAAATATTCCATATATTCGCCTGTCTTATTATTAAACAATTCTAATAAAAGATCGTTTTGTCATGAAGTGTGGTCAGGGTTATTAACGGAAGATTATTACAATAAATTGTTAAATTTCTTATCTTCGAGCAATGGAAAAGCCACCACTACCACCACTGAGACTCTTCGTGTGATTGCAATTAATAGACCTATAATAGAGCATGATAACATTTTGCGTAGACCATATAATATTGACTTGATATATTCAATGGACTATCCAATGGATCCATATTTACTACCAAAGGAGACGTTATGGTGTGAAGTTAAACAGAATGGGATATGGCAAATATGGAATCCATTTTATACAATGTTTTCAAGGGGTAACATCAAAGAAAAGAAAAGAATAATTGACAAATTTATTGACATTGAAAATAATGATGTGATCGATCTTTATTGTGGCATAGGATATTTCAGTTTTTCATATCTTTCAAGAAACTGTAGAAACCTATTTGGATTTGAATTGAATCCATGGTCTATTGAAGGTTTCAATAGGGGACTAAAGAGAAACAAAAATTTTGGTAGATTATTAGAGAAGGAAAACGGTATGAGACCAGAAGGTGTTTATATATATAATGAAAATAATGAAATGAGTAATCAACGGTTAACAGAATTTAAATTAAAATATCTACAAAACAATGGTAAAGTTCTAAGGATAAGACATATTAATATGGGATTATTGCCGTCTAGTCGTCAAGGATACCCTGTTGCCTTGGAATTGATAACAAACCATAACAATTGGGAAGAGTGTCCAAAAGTTACGTTACATATCCATGAGAATGCTAGTTCAGAAGAAATATCTCAAGGTTGCATTCAAGAAAAGGTATTAAATGAATTGAAATTCTTCAATGACACAAAGATGCCTGATATGAAATATCAATTCGAACTCACACATTTAGAGAAAATCAAAACGTTTGCGCCTGATATATGGCATATATGTCTTGATATTGATGTGATTAAATTACAGAAAGACACATAAAAAGGTATATTCATATGTACATATATGTATATGTGTATATGTACATATGAATATACTTATCGACCATTCTTTTCTTTATTTTATTTTATTTTATTTTTTGTCTCTTTTGGTATCAAATACATCAAATCCGATATGATTTACTTAATTGGGAAAAATTTTGTTCACAAACAAGGCTTAGTCTTATGAATTTTAAATCATCTGCAAAAAGAGACACTTAATTCAAAAAGGAAGAAAGAAAAGTAGTCAACGATATCTCCTGACTATAGTCTTCCAATAATAACAATGAATATAATAGTATATTATTGATTGTTTATTTGTTTGTAAACTTTTCCTTTAAAAAAAAAAAATAATTCCATATACATTATAGGCTGTACTATCATTATGGCTTAGCTGCTATTGTTGAATGAATTAGATTACAAGAAATGCGGCGAAAAAAATACAAATGATAGGGGCAAAGCTCTCATACCCCTCATCTTTGAGAAGGGATTTAAAGAATGATACAGAACATCAAATAACAACAACAGTATTAACAATAGTAATAACAAGATTGAGGACATTATCAAATGCATAAAAAAAAATTATCAATTACTTAATTAAAAAAAAAAAAGGCGGTTTTATATCCTGTAACTATTCTCTTCCCACGTTATTGTGCATTGAAGAAATGCATCGTTCTTGTAAACAATCATTTTACAGTCTCTAAATCTTTACACTACTGTATGTCATGGTATTGTGACTATCTTCCATTACTTTTACTGCTTCCTCTTCAGTAGTTAAATATAGAGGCGTTGAATAGAGGACAGCGGCATGGCCAGTAAATAAAATACGATATTTTCCGCTTTCGGAAATCCTACAACCCCTAACTTGTTTCAACTAGGGTTATAAAGTATGAGAGTTTTTATATCCCCTCTACCCTAATTTTATTTGAGAGCCAGTGAGAGAAAAATGGAAAATAAATGTAAACTGCATGCAGCTTTAAAACATATATGAAAAAAAAATAAAAAAAATAAAAAAAAATTGACAAGCACAATCCTTTCGAAAAGCATACTACGATAATGCAAGTAATGTGTTATCTTTTTTTATTTTTATCTTTATCTTTTTTTTTTTGGTGCAACATTTGTTTTCAATACTTGTTTAGTATATTCTCCCATCCTTTTAGTACGTTTAATAGTCTCACACATACCAAAATGCCCAACAAAAAATAGGAATTCTATTTTCAGTAAATAAAACCCTGACTTTTTCTTTCTGTCCTTTTTAAAAAAAAAATAACTTCAAAAAAAAATACAGGGTCCTGTGGGTGTGTGGGTGCAGTAAAACGGAGATTTCGCCGAGATAAAAAGATAACAAAAAAAAAGGAAATTTCTTTGTTTTACGATTTTTGTATTTCATTCTCTATTAAGGCGAAAAACGCCAATGGAATTATAAACAAAATAAAATATATAATATCACATAGAAGAGCTACAATTACAAGCAGTAGGAAAAAAAAAAAACAGGATATGTACCATTAAGCGTACAACTATTGCGGATCTTATTTGCATATAACCAGTTCGCAAAAGTGAAGGAGAATACCATATTCAATAGTGATTGATTCTATACAAATACATATACATATACATATATATATACATATATAGACGTGTACAGATGGATCAGAAAGGAACAGCATATCAAGATGATTTTATTAACGTTGCTACTATAGATCAATTTTTATATTCTAACAAGATTAATAATAATACTAATAATAATAGTACCCCAGATGATATTAATACTGTACCAGTAGGGTCGTATGATCCTTTTAATTTATTAAATATTAATAACGATGATTCTATCAATAGTACTACATCCACTAATGCTATAGGTATTAATAATAAGGTTGCATATAAGACTAGTACAAATATCCCTACCATAGATACATCAATAACCGCTACTACTACTGCTACTGTGACTGCTTCTGATATAGTTCAAAATAACTTCGATAATATTAATTCTTATCTAGATAAAGGATCATCATTATCTCCACAAATTATTCAGACTCCAACTCTGAAAATAGAAAACTCTGATACTGTTGAACAACATGTCTTATTAAATTCAAATGATGTTATTCAATCCCCAGATATTGACCATTATGGTAATAATAATAATAATAATAATAATAATAATAATAATAATAATAATAACAGCAATACTTTAAATACTCCTAAATTCTTATCACCAATAACGCCAACTACTAATGTTTTCACAAATACTTTTAATAATAATTTAGTGGCAAGCCAGAATTCAAATTTTCACAATAGTGATACTAATAATAATAATGGTAATAGTAGTAATAACGTTCTTTATAATACTAATTTAAATATCTTCCAAAATGGTACCTCTTTATCTGCATCACCATTGCATTCTCCATCTTCATATCTTTCCACCAATGATACAGATAATGATGATTTATTAAGTGTTTATTCAAATAATTCATATTATAGTACCAACAGTTCAGCAAGCAATGTATTATTACCTATCAATTCACATGGTTTGAAGCATGTAAACGATTTAAAAGACTTAGATTACTTATTAAAAAATATTGATCTCGATCCATATCCCTTAAATGATGAGTATTATGATATCGATAGTCAGCTTCCTAATACCATTACTGTAAACGCAGACGATAGCAGTAATATCATTGATGTTAATACATATAATGGCTTAAATTTCAATAATATTCAGTGTTCCGCGCCAATCATATCTATTGAAGAATTCAATCCAACTAATAATAATAATAATAATCTATTCGAGTTAGGATCTCCTACAGTGTTGCAAAATAAGCAAATCAATTTGGAATCTCCATTGGATAGTAAAAGCAGTATGTTAAGTCCAAACTCCTATTTATCCACATCCAATAGCAATAACAACAACATATTGAATGGCGATGAAGATGAGGAAGAAAAAGAAGTGAAAAAAGAAGAGACAGGTGAGGCAACAACACTCAATATAATACATGAAGAAATAAATGCAAATGGAAAGATAAGAAGGAAAAGTATCTCAAATAATAAATGTAACAACACAAAAAGTCTTAGACCGCGTAGTAGAAGTAGGAGTAGAAAGTCATCAATGTCATTAGATGAGAGAGCAAGATCCCTGAGTGCCAATAGAGATAAATTGTTGAAATTAGCAGATTTAAAGCTTGATGAAACTGATATCAATATTAACATGAACATTAACAACAATAATATCAGTTCAGACAAGAATTTTGCTCACACTATGATTCCAACTCCAATCAAATCAGAACCTAGTGACAATGTACCTCTGGTAAAGAATGGAAATGAAACCAATTTAAATCAAACTTCTTCTAAGAAACAAGATGAGAATATCGCTAAAAAAAATTCATTGATCTATGCTTGTTCATTATGTGATAAGACGTTCACAAGACCATATAATCTAAAATCACATTTGCGAACGCATACCAATGAAAGACCATTTGTTTGTACAGTATGTGGTAAAGCCTTTGCTAGACAGCACGATAGAAAGAGACACGAAGATTTACACTCTGGGAAAAAAAGATATGTTTGTGGTGGTAAATTGAAGAATGGACAACCTTGGGGTTGCGGTAAAAAATTTGCACGTAGTGATGCTCTTGGTAGACATTTTAAAACGGAATCAGGTAAACAATGTATTGCTCCATTGTACCAAGAAGCTGCTATCGAGAGAGCTACAGCCATCTTACAACAACAGCAACAAAATCAACAGCAGCAGCTATAACAAAAATAGTAATAGTAATAAAAATAATGAAACTGGACAATTCATTCTATAAATATATATATAAATATATGTTTGTGTATGTGTGTGTGTTTATTCATGCCAATTTATCTGAGTATACTGAGACAAAAAATAGAGATATATTAGTATACATGTAATTACTCTAAATATCCTCCCTCCTGTATCTTCTTACTAATAATTAAATATAACCATTTGCATGAACTACTCTATAAAAACATTTGACTTGTCTAACTTTGTAGATGCAGTTTTGCTTAACTCTGTGCACTATAAGGTTAAAACTTTTCAATTCTATATGACTTGGAATACTACAAAGAAAAAAGAAAATACTAAAACTAAAAATGAAGATAAGAAAATTTCACGACGGTACACTTAGAAAAAGACAGCTAATGTTTATAGGTAACCTTTAGCATATTGAATCCGGGAAGGATGTTATTTTAATACATCTTTATGTTTAATTTGTTCTTTAGTATTTAAAACAAATATAACACACATCGAAAAGGGCTTTAAAAAGAAAAAGGTACTGAAAGAGTCCTGAATTGGATCCTGAGCTAATTACTGTTTATTCCTTATCCAAATACTTAAATAGACCAGTTAGACTTTAAAAGGCTTATTTTAAATAGCTTTTAATCATGAAACATGATGGTCATTTCAATAAACTTACTCCAAATTCTTTGAAACCAATACCTCAACAATATATTGATAATCTATTAGACAACAACGCTAATGTCCCTATTAAGATTGTCAATGTCCAACCTATTTCAGCAACAGAAGCAAAGGGTAATACATTAAGTCCTCAAACATGGGATGTTTATATCAATTCGACTTTAGCTGAATGTGAAAAATTGTCTGATATACCAACTCAACTAGACATTTTAAATTCAAGATTATTACAAGCAAACCTAATAAATGGATTACATCCAATATTCCATACTGTAGACTCATCAACTTTTAATTCTAATAACGATGGTATTAATTTCTCTAATCCTTTACCAATAGCTGTCACACTATACTATCAACCTAAATCCAAATTTACTGCTAAAACAGGTACGAATATAACAAATTCGGGCCAAGGTGATGGTTATGTGTCTTTTCAATCAAGATTACCTACTGATGATATTGTAACATTAGATTATAGACGCGATACCGGTACTAATTCAGGTACTAGATTTTCCATTGGTTCACCATTCTTGAAAAGAACCCCCTTTTGGTCATGGACTTTTAATTTATTTGATGTATGGAAAAATGTTGGTGTAAAAGATGTTGGTTGCACTATGGGAATAAGAAGTTGGTACAATTCCACACGCTTATGGAATCTAGGTATTGATTATGAGTTGATTAAAAGAAATTTTTCATCTTTAAAGATTCATACTTCTTCAATGCCAAGTTTATCAATTGATTCATCTAAAAAGAATATATCTGAACATTTATTAATTCAAGATGGGCCTTCTATTAGGCACTCCTTAAAGGGAAATTTTATTTGGGATTGTAGAGATAATTCATTTGCTCCAACAAGAGGCTATTACTTCAAGGCCAACTCAGAGATAACGCATGTAGAGAGTGGTTCTAAATTTTGGAAAAATATATTTGAATGTAATAAAGTTCAGAGTTGGTTACATGATAATTTTATCACTATGAGCACCACGTTTAGATATGGGTATATTAAAAATTTAACATTTTCACAGAATAAATATATTCATTATACTGATAAGTTTCAGAATGGTGGTGCAAATGATATTAGATCGTTCCACAATATGGGTATTGGTCCAAGACACTTTGGGTGCAATTTAGGTGGTGATACTTTTATGGCGTATGGTGTAAGTATTTTTTCTAAATTACCAATTAAAAAATTGTTAGAATCTAATTTCAGGTTGCATTTTTTCTTTAACGGTGGTAAATTGATTAACCATAATAGCAACGATTGGATATCAACTATTAGTAAATTAAGTAGAGAACATTCAACATCAATTGGTGCTGGTATTACTTTGAGACATCCTATGGCTAGATTTGAATTAAATTTTGCTGTCCCGATAACATGTCATTCGGATGATTTACAAAGAAAGGGTTTCCAATTTGGTCTGGGATTTGAATTCTTGTAGAAAATGTAACTATTTGTATATATGTGTATATAATTTTTATATCCAACAGTAAGATGATTTCTTGTTTATATATTATCTTTAGTCTTTGGGCTTTTGTTAGTCAAACTTTAAAAATAAGAAAAGGGTCATTTTCGTTAGAAGATATACATTTATATACATATGTAATATTTCATAAACGAGAAAAGATGATAAACATTATTGTTCCTGTATTTGTTTATCATGTAACTTAATGATTGCCGGAATAATAAGCTTTTCTATGGTCAGTTTATGGTCAGATGATGATTCTATTTCTGGTAATTTTATCCACTCACCTTTAATGTTTTGTGGCGTCACAAAAACGACTTCTTTGTTTCTTGTTTGCAATAAATTACCGATTACTAACTGATGTTGATATCTTGTCAATGCATATTGAGCTTTATCAATCAAAATAGATGGATCAGTTTCTAATTTAAATGAAACTATCATTGCTTGTGTTGCCCATGAGTTAACCAGACGTCTTAGAAACTTTGGAACAGGATCTAAATTTACAATTAATTTCCCATCAGGTGTGGTAGACGCTGTATTATTTTTAGTGTCATCAACCTCCTCAATATTCTTATCCAATCCATAATTTCTACTTTGAATTTTATGCGTTGGTAATTTAGAATAAGGGACAAAGAAATCACTTACAGCTGCTGCTAAATAAAATAAACAACCTTTATTGTTTAATAACTTACCAATGGCCTTTAAAGACCACAAATATTGATTAACAGTGGTAAATGGTAACAATAATAATGATTTTTCTTTATTTAAATACTTTTCATAAAGAGTTTTTTGTTGTAGGAATTTGGTCATGAATTCGGGGTTAATTCTACCAGACGCATCTAAATAATCCAAGAATTCTAATCCTGATTTCTTTTGAAATGATCTATTAAAGGGTGTTAATGAAAATTCTCTGTGTAAAAATATGACACTATAATCATTTTGTAAAAATTCTTCTGCACTTGCAGCACCGCGAGTTCCCGCAGAGAAATTATCAATAAATCTAACAGTGTTATTTTCCAATGGAACTGTAGTACCTCCTGATGTTACTAACACGATTCTATTTCTCCCTAGTGAATATTGGTAGTCAATAAATTCTTTTGTTTCTTTAATCAAATCATCCAAATATGCTGGTTTGGGATTAACTTTGAAATATTTATCTTCTTCAGTTAAATTCTGAGCTACGGGGAAATACTCATCCTTTAAAGATCGGTCAATGGCATGTTCAATATCTGTGGTAGATGTATGGATATGTTTGGTAGCAATATTAAATGACATGTTGCGCGAATTCTTTGAAGGCGTTGTGTTAAATTGAGTTACTAATGCTTATAGTATGATTAAAAGCAAATTGAGCTATTTATTAATACTATGGTACTTTCTCAAAGGGTATTCAACAGTATTTGGATGAATATATCAAAGAAAAAAAGAAAAGGTACAGTTGCATCAAAGTTTTGATCCTTTATTTAAACTCGAACAAATTTCGTTTTGTCCTTCTCTTTTTCCTTTTTTTTCTATTTTTCGTTAGTTTTTTGTCTTTAGAAAACGAAGAAAAAAAAAAATAGTCATCATAATAGAATGTGTGACGGTAGGAAATACGTCAGAGTTAAGAAAGATCACTTCATAGCATAATATTGTTAACATCGTTAATATTACTACCAGTAGAATCCTTATTATTATCATTTGCATTTAGATTGATTGTAGTGTTGTTGTTTATATAAGACATATCGGTGTCATCATTATTTCCTTGATTATTTTTAATAAATTGTCTGTTTTTCTTGTTATTGTTACTGTTACTGTTGTTAATATTATTGTTTTTATTACTATAAGTATTGGAGACTGTATTAAAATTAAGATTACCATAACTATTTGAAATATAATTGTCGCTATTACTACTGGTATTGCTATTATTACTTTTTGGCAGTTGATTTATTACTGGTTTTAGGTATAGTGTATGCAATAGAAATTTGATCCATGGTTCATGATATTTGTCCCAATAATCATATAGCGTTATCTGTTGTTGAATTGTATCCAAGACTTCTAATAGATCCACTTGAGATTCTGCCATAAACTTATTAAATTTCTCTTGTGCAGGAGTTAAATTATTTGAAGATAGAATATTAGCTATATTAACACCGTTTTTCATAAAACTGTTATTATTATTATTGTTGTTGTTGTTATTGTTAGTATTTTGTAGTGAGATTGTGATAAACATGCATGCCATAGCTATAATATGTGGTGGATAAATGAGGTGTACGTCATTGATATAAGAATCATTGATTAAAGACCAACAATTTTGGATATCTTCATTAGATAAAGTCAAATTATAATCTGATGTTTTAAGTACTTCAATGATTTGTTCCATAGCCTCGTATGGATGATGCACGATCAAATAACATTGCAATTCTTCTAATAGATAGAATTCAAATTCAGTAACTTTTGTTGGATCCGGTGGGATAAATTCAGGCCAAAGAGATCTAGCTTCAGAGACTAGAGTTCTTATATACTGTGGACATTCTTCAACCTTACATGCTAGATATACACATGTGGTAACCAATAGATATAAGTTTACTTCCCTTACCGAGGCTTTCAAAAGGAAACGAGAAAGATAGACATGTGCAGTAGCTAAAGCATATTGTCTAATGTTTAATCTTCTACCTAACTTCATTATTAAAAAATAACAATAAATACGTAAATTGAAATCCTTATCATAATGTAAATCTCTATGAGTTATTGGAATATTCTTCATGGTAATAGTAGATTGTAGTTGTTGAGACGTGCTATTATTATTATCTTTAGTATTTGTCTGCTCTCTATTTTGTCTTGTATTCACAACAATGTTTAAACCTTGTGGAAATAACTGACATTGAAGAACCCATAGTTCTTGTCTTTGTCTTGCTAAGGCTGCTTTGGAATATTGCCAGCACAGTCGTTGAGTCGAGGTCCAATAACTTCCAGACATTATACATGCAACTTTCTTTATCTTTCTTTTCTATCTTTGGGTCGAACGTTAATAGTCTGGTAAATGTGATGAATTTGTAGAGAATGAGAGTTGGAAAATGAATTTGAATATATAGCAAAGAATATGTCTACTTTAAATAATATTTAGCTATCTAATATGATACGACTTTTACAGAGTCCTTGCCTTGTTTCAAAAGATTGTTATTAACGGATATGGACAAAGATAGCGTAACCGCCCAACATTATTCATTAATATTTCTTGGGTCACATATCCTTTTTGACTAATATTGGCAAAATCCTGAAAATGGAAGCCTTTCCCCGTCTCCAAATATTAAAAAGTGGATCAAATCGGTCGCAGTCCCAAAGGGGAAAATTTTAACAGAAAAAAAGAAACTCTAAAATAAAAAAAGAAGCAAAACCCTAACTTTATTTTTTTGAGTTAGATAAAAAAAAAAAAGAAACATTAAAGGCGTCAAATTTATAATATTTTCATTTTTCGTGAGACGTGATTTGGAAACAACAAAAAGTTTTTTTTTTTTTTTGTTTTATTTTTTTTTCTTTAATGGTCTCTTCAAAGAAATATATAAAGAGGAAATGAAAGAGGTAGAAAAAAAAATTTTCGACGTTCCTCTTTTGCTTCCTCTCCTTTTCTTTCAAAAACTTCTGTTTAGCTTAGAGTTTGTCATTGCTTCTTCTATGAATAAAAAACCAATCCGTGATCCAAGGAATCGTCACTGATCGAAGTTTGCATAATTGGAGTTTAATAATTGATAACTCATGTTAAGCTTTGGGGAAAGTCTCCGACCTGGTCGTATGCGGAAAACGTAATGAGATTTAAAAATTTATAAAATTGTTTAAATAGACTCATTAATTGTCCATTTTTATGGGTAATTGTTGTCCCATCTCCTCCCTCGTGGGTGGGATAGATGGTGTTTTTTCGGTATTGGAGTTCCTTTATATTATATATATGTATGAACTCTAAATCATAGTTATGACGATTGCTCTTTAACAACATGATGTACATTTATGTGTGTATCATAGTTATTGAGTAACCCAATGGAGCTTACTATTCTTGGCTCACGGATTTTATTTTATTTTTATTTTTTATTTTTTTTTTCAAACAGTTTGAAAGTCGCTACTAAAAGTGGACTTTTTTGTATAGTCAAATATACCAAACTGAATACAGTAAAATTATTTCATGAGCCGTTCAAGTTTAGCTGTCCAAATTAATATAATTAGTTTTGCAAGAAAAAAAAATGATGAAACATCAATGCAACATAGAGTCAAGCTCTGAGTTACACAAATAGTAGAATGTGACACGGAAGAGACTTGCTTATTAATATTTCTGATTTAATTGATTACTTCTCTTTTGTTTTGAGTTTTCATTGCTCGAAACAGAAGTGTTTAGTATTCGTATTAATTATATTATATCATATATTATAGTATATTGCGGACAATTATCTTTGTCGGACTAAGGGTAGTCTTTCTCTATATGTAGATTAGAGTTTTTTGTTTTTTTTAAAAAGAAGAAAAAAGCTTGTATTTCTTTTCGAGTTATTCTTAGTAGTTCATGAGTTATATATATACATAATAAATATTTAGGCATATATATGTGAGGTTGTGATTACTTGATACCTGATGTTACTTGCTATTTGTAACGACATGTAATTGTGTTGTAGTTGAGAATGGTGGTGCATTACAACGTTATCCTATCTTATCCTGCAAAGTTTTTGTTGCGTTGTATTGCGTTGTGTAGTATAAGTTTGTTTGCTTGTTTTTAACTGTTGAATTGATTAATAGCCATTAAAATACATGCTAAACTAACATATGGGCTAGCTCTTTCTCCAATACGTGCCAATTTCCAAAATCCACCAAGAGCGTCATGGTCCTTATAACGATCCAACAGTGACGGCCATTGACCATGGATATATGTGCAACAGCATATTAGTAATAATACAACTTGTAATAATGAAGTGAAATTAAATAAAGCTGACATTGTTTGTTGTTCGTAATCCTAACACCTATTCTTCTGTTGTTGACTTTTAAAAAGAAGAAAATTGCGGTAGTATCACATACTATATCAATATACCTCAAACTAACTGTATTTGATACTAATAATGAGTTGTTTTTTTTTTCTCACACATACAGCAGAAGTTTCTACCTTCTTCTTTTACCTTTTGATTTTTTTTTTTTTTGTAAATCCTGCAAAAAAAACCAAAAAAAGAAAAAGATAAAATTTGACAGAAAAGAAGGTGATTTGGAAAAAAAACCAACAAAAGCTAACAGGTAACAATTAATCATGAAGAAAAAAAACACAGGGATATTGGTTATTAAAGATTGACATACAGCTTTATACAGGTTTGTTTTAAATAATATTAATAATAATAATTAAATGAAAATACTGCAAGTTTGAAGATAAAGGTCATAGGGCAGCAAATCCTGTATAATTATTTTTATAATAGTTGAAACCCTTATGCATCTTTTTTTCATTAATAGAACATGCATTAAGGGACAAGAGATGCATTCACAAAGGGAGGTGGGAAATTAAGAATAGGAGGGGTATAATAAGTAATATACGGTTACAATATCGTTTTATATGCCTCATACCCGCACAATTAGTGTCTAAATAAGTAGTGTTTATTTTTCCCAGGAATTTCCACTTCATGTTTTTATGTTTTTCTTTTCAGTAGGACGTGCATACGTGTACCATTAGTGTGATAGTCGTTTCTTCTAACTTTAAATAGTAAAAAAGTAGTGAATAGGAGGTGGTGTTATCTTTCCTACTCTATGTCTGTTTTGCAGTATATGTGTAAGTTCGTTCCATTTTAGAACATTTAGGAAAGAACCTTTCCATAATCTTGACCCTTGATATATTCTTCTACAAAGATACTTTCCGTAAAATAATGTCGTCTGGAACTCTTATTAAATGAGGTATTATGTTCTTCTTTTTCACTCTAAACCCTTAGAATATTGGAGGAGAAAATATTTTGAAGCTTAGTAATATATGTTCAGAGTATGCGATTATATACCTCTTTTTAATTTTTTTTCTTAAATAGTAATTTTAGTTCTGTTCTAAATGAATTTTCCTCTCTGAGTCGTAAATTAGTGTCACAAATACTTAATTAAGCTAATGATTTTATGAAAGCACCGGGAGTCCCATTATCAAAATCTATTAGCATACAGTAAGGTTCTTCTGTAATTAAAAACAACTTCTTTAATTAAGTATTAAAAATTTTTTACTTTCTAATTCTAGGTAACGTATCTTTAATATCACAGCCCATGTTTATCTTAGAATTGTTTTTATACTTTCTATGAAAGTAAGAAGTAACTGACTTAAACTAATACTTTAATTGAATTTTCTTGGTATATGAAACCATTTTAAAAAGTAATTTTGAAGGATAATAATCTAAGCAATGTCCAATTTAGGCTTTTTTATGATCTAGGAAAATAATACTATGGAGTATATGTGAACTTTATAACGAAAAAAGAACGCCTACAACATTTTAAGAAAAAATTTAAGTATAAAATAATCAAATAAATATCAAATTAGTAGACCACAAATAGCAAAGTTTAATAATATAGAATACATACTATTTATGCTTTCCATTTTATATTATATATTAGGTTTTGGATTTGTGCTACTAAAAGATCAGTCTAGCTAAATAAAAAATTAAAGTGAAGAGGCATAGGTGAAATTAGCAATAGTTTTAAGTGATCAATAACTTTTTAGAAAGATATAATATGGGGAAAAGGTAAAAAGAAATGGGGATATAATTTTTAGAAGTAAGTAACAAGTGCAGGTGTAGCCATTTGTGGTCTTCTTTGGTGGCCTACAGGTTCGATCTTGTAGCTTGTTGCTGTTGATATTAGTACATTAAAAATATACACGTATTAATATTAGAAAAAAAATGTTTTTGATTAGAATATGCTGTCATATATCTGTAATTCAACATTTGAGAAACAGTTCAAATGATGCTGAGTTAATTTATAATTAATGTTTACATATTAGCCAGATTCAATGAATGGAACAATTTCTCATAAAATTATTATTAAGAAAATCCTATATAGTAAAAATACAGAATTTAGAAGTAATTTCCATTATCTATAACTTTATACACATCTTGTAAAGTTTTTATATATAATTTTTGTATTATTTAATACACGTGAGCGATTTCTTGAGAAACATTCTGTTTACATTGTTCCGTTATAGCAAATAGGTTATTATTCCACACCTTATATATTGTAACAAGTTATGAGCTTTGATTCGACTTCCTATATGTATCAGTTAACGCATATCATTGATGCATAGGAATACTTCAACGTTAGTCTACTATCATCTTTTTATATAGGGTTGTTAATTTTTAAAATGCACCTACACTACTTCTTGTCTGTTTCTATCTAGCTGCTTTACACGTTAACGATAATTTACCTATACTACCTATTGATTCTTCTCCCGTTTATTCTCTATGTTGCTTTACAAGGTTCTATCTAAAGGAGTAAGCATATTTTTCTATACACCGACTTACAGCATACTCTTTATCTGCTACTGTGATTTACCCTATATGACTTAAATATTTTGGTTACATTCATATAATTTATATGCTTTTAGAGCAGATACTATTCAAATGTATGAATGTTGGGCATATTTTATAATAACGCCAGTGTATTCAAAGTAACATAGCAAAAAATTTCAATTTTTTTATTCCTGAGATATTATTTTTATTAGTTTCATATAAATTATACGTCAATTGCGCATATTCATATCTAAGGGTATGAACAACCACCAAGGTTTATCAATTTAAAAGTATAACGTTCATGAATACGTCTATCGGCTATTTGTTCAGGTGGTTAATTTAACACCCCACATGTAATATATATGTTTTTATCATATATACTATCCTATGTATGAGGGATACATAAAAAAGATCTGACATTAAGACGGTGCAACTATTCACCATTTTCAGTTAAGCAATGATCTTATTCTCTACAGTATACACATTTGTCAGAATCCTAAAATACTACTTTTCCTAATACAGTTTTAGCAACTCTGACATAGGTTGGATTAACATAAGCTGATATGCTAATTAACTTGTGTTTATCGTATATCCTCACAACGTATCATTAGCTTAATATTCATATTAAAGTTGTTTATCAACTTGTTTGTGCTTTAACTAACATTCCTCACACAACAATAGCTTATATTACCATACATGTTGTCATAATAACATCAATATCAAGATTAATAACTCTATCCAATTGGCCTTTCGTATTATTTTCAGGTCCTTCATTATGACAGGCAGTCCAACTAGATACTAAATGGTCCATATGTTGTAGAAACGTATAATCTCATATAATATAGGCTTAACACACAATTTAGAAGAATACAATTCATATCTACTTGCTAAGGCATCACCATAGGATTACATTTCATCAGAGTTTACATGATTTTTCTAACTGTTAATAATGTACTAACACAACACGCATTGATTAATTTCGGTCTTATATATTTAAGGTGATATCTTTTTCTTCTTCCATTCTCATTCCATACATAGTGTGTCTCCCGAGTTTTGACAACCTTTTAACCCTAGTCAGAATTAGCACATGTTCGGACAATATATATATATATATATATATTTGTCTTTCACTAATAAAATACAAATCTTCTGGTTCATCTTGATGGATTCCAGTCAATTTCCTGTAAATTTTTAAAATTCTATTTCTTATAGAAGGTAAACATTTTACCAAGTGCATCACCCAACGACCCAAAATATCCTGTTGTTGTTGTTGTTTTCATTAACATACAAAAGATATCTATAGCAGAGAAATGTCGGTTTAAATCGTCAATAGTCGGAAAGAGTAATTATTTGTTGAGCTACTTTGTATGCAGTGATTAAATTCATTGATCCACACTTATTGTAAAAACCAAAGAAATAACAAACTTCACTTATTAGTGTGAATTTTATAACTCCTTGGCAGCTGAATACCTAATAGCATCATTTTAATATCAGGTGAGCCCCTAGCACGTGGAGCATTTAACAAAAAGGTATTGTAAATTCTCATAGCTTTTAATATAAAGAAATTTATCAGACTCACACTTAAGGTTCATAAACTTGTAACGATATCAAAGTTCCTTCTTGAAAATTGTTTAAGACAAGAACTACTTGCATAGGAGATATAAATCAATGATCGGTCTATCTTAAATGGGATTAAAAAAAAAATAAATTGTTTCATCGGATGCTTTTAAACAGTTAAACATATATACATATATATATATATGTGTGTGTATGCATCTTACGCATACACTCAGTATTTTTTTTACTCACTATGAAGTTAACGTTGTGTTAGTTTCTTTCTAAAGTGATACTGTCAGTTTTGCAAGTTTTATATTTAATTGTATGTCCATCTATTTGATGCAAGTTTTATTTCTAAATGTAGACTGAGTGTGTAGTTGTTATAAATTTACAAAGATTATAGAGTGTTTTAATAAGTGACACCATATTCTCTGTTAATCCACTCATACTTTTTTTTTTCAAAGTTATGATCTCATCCTAAATAACGATACAATTTTAAAATATATATGATTCATGAAAAATGCCAGAGCGTTCTGAGGGAAAGTATTAAAAAAGTATGTCCGGAATAGAGAATCAGTCTGAGAGTATACATATGCTATTACTTAAATAACTAAACCAGTTTCTTTTTTTGATTTGGAACCATATAAAAATAAATTCTGGGGGAGATATAATACCAGGATAAAACCATTTTATTTTACATGATTTGTAATACGTTTTTTCTTTGTGAGGATCAAAAAAAAAGGTAAAAGTAGATACTGAAATTTTCCAGTTAATGGTAACAAGTCTTGTCAAACTTAAAAGAAGAAAAACGAGTAGTATTGATAATGTTTCTGACCTCTTCAGGTAATATATATATATATATATATTGGTATATCCACATTAAATAAACATTTGGTCAAAATCTTTAGAACCTCGAATAATTAATATTTATGTATCTCTTGCATTTGTTTTTTTTTCATAATCTTTTTTTAGGTCTAAACCAAAGTATATATCAGGAGATAGTTTAATACAAGCAGAGATATTCTATCATTAAAACGTTGCAAAGTAGCCTATATTAAAAATGCTATTCGAAAGATAAAAAAAAAAAAAGTAGGGCTCGATTGTGGCTGTGACAAGTTGCAAAATATGGCAAACACTCTTTTGCAAGAAAGAAAAAGTTAGCCACATTAAAGGACTCTTGGAACTAACTTTTTACGAAAGCTTGCAATTTGTAGTATAAAGTGTAACAAAAAAAATGTTAAAAAATGAGGAGTTCTCAAAAAGAAAAGAAAAAAAAGAAACAAGAGAAGAATTTCTCAACATAAATAAAACACGGATAAAATGCGGAGTTGTTTGCCATTTATTTCACAGATACAATAAAACCTTAGAAGTTATTGTCTGTTGTCTATGACGTCATAATATTTTTTTGATAGAATTTACTACAGTTTTGGAAAAATAAGTGGAGAAAAGGACTTTTTCTTTTTTTTTTTTTTTTTTAGACTATTTTAATTTCTTTCAAGATTTCTGTATGTCCATCCATTCCTTGAACGGCTGTAATGGATTTTACACTGTTAGTAGTTTCTACCTTTTGTTTTTGTCTTATCATAACTCCATTTGATAAGAAATAGAGGAACACCTCTAGTTGAAAATGCATATCCTGGAGTAAGTAAAAATAATCTTACAATTTTCCAATTAAGTACTCTTATGAGATTCTCCATGTAACCCATATTGGAGAAAGTAAACTATAAAGTTGGCGGGGTGGGGAGAGGGAAATAAACTAGAGAGAAGAAAATGGTATACAATCACTTTGTCTCCTCTCCCTGCACACACACACACATATATATATATATATATAAACATGAAGTAAAAATTAAGCACATATAGTTAATTCTTTCCATTTCAGAACCGTCTTCATTATTGTAACAATATATTAAGATTGATAGCGGAAGCACTTAAAGGCTGGGAAGCTTTTTTTGATTTTTCTTATGATGGCTTGTCTTCAAGGCTTGTTTTAACGATGTTTCTGAATTACTTAATGTTCGGTGACACCACACAAAAAAAAAGAGAGAGAGACCTATATTTAATAAATCAAGTAAGCCGAAATACGCTTTGCATATTGTTAACGGCTAATAGTTGAGTGGCTAACCCCAAAGTAGACCTGTTGAAAACTTTGGTTTATCTCTGTACCTTTTTTTTTCTTCTTCTTCTTCTCTTCACCTGCGGATGAAAGTTCACTTGGAATTGTTACGTCTGCGGCTGTTGCGGTGGAGAAAAGCAGATATCCTTCTAAGTTTTGCGGAGAAAGCCTAAACGGGGGTCTTTACTTTTCGGTTGTGGAAGGACGAAGTTTAAAAAAAAAGAAAAAGAAAAAAGAAACGAGAAAAAGGAGAGAAACCAAAAAAAAATATTGGGATAAGCCGTTATTATCCGTTTACCGAACCGCCGCCGCACAAAGATCTAATAGTAACATTATTATGATTATGATGATGCCCGAGCAAGCTCTTTTCTTTTCTTTTCTTTTTTTTTTTGAATACAAGTTCTTTTTAATCAAAAGAATATTATTAAAACTAAGCGACTCACTATCTTTTTGGTTATGTTAATAAGCGGAGTGTGTGATCTGATTTTAATGTCAATTAACAAGAAAAAAAAATTAGAAAAGAGTATGAGTATTTTTTGGGTTCTTGCTCGACCAATTATCGGGATATTTATTATTCTGAACGTCCCGTTCCGTCTTTCTATTGTCTCATATAGAGATCATCGGCTGTAACTTACATCTATCAATCTTGGCCATATCTTGACTTTTGAATAATACGTATTACATATATATATGTATGTATGAATGTATGTGACAAGGTTTGAAATGTTGCATCTTTCTCACGACTAGTTTTAGCAAGGATCTTCGATAAAACCTTTTTTAGTATTTACCTAACAGTACCAAGCTAACGTATATAACTGGTAGTTGTGTGAAACTTCACAAAAAAGAAAATATTATAAACATCTAATACAAGTTAGAACTTCAACTTAGTAGGGTAGAAGAAAACATACAATTTTCTCTGCCATACATATAAAAAAAGAAGAATATATATATATATATATCAATCGCTATAGCCAAATTGTTAAAACTTAATAAATTAGATATAAAAAGTTATAGAGATAGACATAAGAATAATAATATTAATATCCAATAGAATTTTAAAATACAAAAAAATGGCACATATCAATTCTGACGAAGAAAGTATTAATTCCTTAATGGAACATGATGCTCCAACCACTATCCATGACACAGAGTTGGATAATTCAAGTGAAAATAAGACACATTATTCTGCTCCATTAGAAACAACAGATTCCAATGGATCATTACAAAGAATTTATACATCGGGTACAAATAACGAATATTTATATATTGGTAGACAAAAGTTTTTAAGGTCAGATCTTTTGGACGCCTTTGGTGGTACATTAAATCCAGGTTTGGCTGCTCCTTCTTCACACAGTTTTGCTAATCCTGCGCCATTGGGTCTTTCCGGGTTTGGTTTGACAACTTTTGTTCTTTCTATGTTTAATGCCCATGCACAAGGTATAGAGATACCTAACGTTGTAGTGGGGCTAGCTATATTCTATGGTGGATTAGTGCAACTTATAGCTGGTATCTGGGAGATTGCTTTAGAAAATACATTTGGTGGTACAGCACTATGTTCCTTTGGTGGGTTCTGGTTATCGTTTGGGTCTATATATATTCCATGGTTTGGTATCCTTGATGCATACGAGGGTAAACCAAACGAACTGGCAAACGCTCTAGGAATTTATCTTTTAGGTTGGAGTATTTTCACATATGGTCTCTGTTTGTGTACCATGAAATCTACTCTAATGCTTTTCTCACTATATTTCTTTTTAGCATTAACGTTTTTATTATTATCGATTGCACAATTTACACAAAATGCTAATGTTAATAAAGCTGGTGGGATAGTTGGAGTAATCGTTTCATTTATCGCATGGTATTTGGCGTATGCTGGTGTGGCTACAAAGTATAACTCTTACTTGACTGTGCATACAGTACCATTGCCCACAAACCAAAAGACTATTTTAGATTTTAAATAATTTGTATAAAATTTAGTTTTATAAATATTTAAGAAAGAAAAGAAAAGAAGAGATTAAATATTCGTTTTATTTTTATATATAGCGTTACTTTTTTTTTTTTTGGGAGTTATGATCTGTTACATGTACATTTTAACAGTCTAGTTGTTGTGCATCATTAAGTAAAAGTTTTATATTTACGCATTAATGAAATATTTTAGTTAAGAATATAATGGATACAACAATTATACACATGAGATGTATATATTTTCATAAGAAGAAGCACCTAGAATGTTACTGTAGTTAGCAGTCATGATTAAATGATAAAGTTAGAGGTATGTATTTTATTATTATAATTCTTCGACCTTTTATATAATGTACATAAAATAAATACATATACAAATAAAATATAGTTACTTAAAATATTCAGAGATAAATCATAATTATTAATTCTTTTCCTTCTGATA